>WYDI02014010.1:0-14798 GCA_009867235.2 Psittacus erithacus | reverse complement strand
CCCCTGCACAGTTTGGGCCTGCAGCAAGCAGTGCAGCTTCCTCTCAGCTTCCCTGACATCCTTCAGCCTATTGACAGTGTCCTGCACCTCAGCCACCTGCAGCAAGAGTACCTCCACTAAGATACACTGAGTGCAGCCCTGCCCATTGTGCACCCTTCCCTCAGGAAACCAGTGCAGCACTCTCTACACTCCGAGCTCTGCACTGCAGCCTCCCCTCTCATCGGCTCTGTCTGGGTGCCTGCGCTGGCCACTGCCAGGGCAGAGCTCCCAGACGAGACCCTGCTCATATGGCGAGTGCTCACCATCCCGCCCACCTGCCCTTGCGAAGAGCTTCTAACCCGCCCTGTTCGCCCTGCACCCTGGGCAGGTTTTTACCCAGTCAGGGCTGGTGCTGCTCCTCTTGGCTCCACCTCCTGTGAGGCAGCTGCTCACGTCAGCTGAGCTGCCTCCTGGGCAAGCCCTGTCAAGGACTTGAGGCTCCCTCGGTGGCTGTCGCTGCTCTTGAGGCTCCTGGACGCTGAGCTGCCCCCCACTCAGGTGTTGAAGGCGTCCTCTATGGAGCTGCTCACCTCAGCAATTCAGATAAATTATTTTCTGAGGAATCTTTGAGGAGATGTGAAAAACAGTGAAGAAAACAAATGTAATGTATAAGAAAAACTACTTATGGTTAGAAACCAGATTCTTTTCAAGACACAATCTGTTGCAATATTGGAAGGCATTTTCACTGGGAACTGAAGATCCTGTAAATCTGAGGTTAATCTAAGGTATTCAAAAAAGTGAAATGCAAAAAGTCCTGTACCATGAAGTTGCTATCATTAGGATCTGGCATATGCCAAACCCAGTTTGGCGTTTTGCTTAAAAAAGTACTGAAAAGCAAATTGTATAAATATGAAATCCTTTTTGTCTCCACGGTTGGTAAACAATAGATATATTTTTTTCCTTTTGGAAAAAAAAAGAAAAAAAGCACCAAATTTGTATTCCTTTTGTGGCATTAACAATCAAATAAAAATCACAGGTCTGCCTCTGAGCTATCCCCTCTAAAATTCTATCCTCTTTTTCATGAGGCTTGGCTAGTTATAAACATGGAGTTAACCCTGTCAGGAAAAAATAAAAAAATCCACTAATATTTTAAAATTGCAGAAGTCAGCTGATTTTGACCAAAATATTTTGCGTGACATTGACTATCTGAGGTCTTTGCCTCCTGAAGGGATTATTTTCAACACTAAGGTATTTATTTGTAAAGCATATTCTTGAAGTGCATGTAAGTATTTTGGAGGTACTCCCTTATGTTTTAAATTTGTCTTACATCCACTGAAAAGGACTTTTTTTTTCATTTTCTCTCTGATAAGTAAAGACTAACCCATCATAAACAACTACTACTACACTTACTTGGGACTTCCATTTTCCATTTGTACAGCTCTGACAATACTGAACTGCTTGGGTATCGGTTTAAAAGTCCTGATGTTTCCACTGCTAAAAAATCATATAAAAGTTTCTAGCTTTTGACATTTTTATTGCTTTAGCACAAAGATGTTGCATTTGATGAGAAGGCACTATCATGCCACAGATTTAAATATTACTGTCTTCAAAAACTGTCTTCCCAAATATCAAAAATTTACAAGCCTCTGAAAAATTAGCACGCACTGTGTCATAGGTGAAAACAAAAAATTAAAATTTAGTGCTAACAGGTGTCAGAGATTTGGATGTACAGAGGCAGAGGGGCAGGCAGAGAATGCTCCAAACTTCACTTTTGTAATCTTGAAAAAACTTGCTACCCACTAGCTGCAACTGGTAGGGGAGGATTTTAAACTTTTCAAACAGCTCACCTTGCTAAGCAAAAGCAGCAGATCCTGGGTTATCCAACTAATAAAAGGACCTGAAACAGAGCCACCCATTAGGAGGCTGATCATGCATTGTACTTCTGCATATCGACTATTTAGCCCAGAAAACCCGTGACCTGGGGATCAAAAAGATGGGTGCCCAAAAGGAAGAACTGGTCTCAGAGAGAGAAGAAAGGTGTCTGGAAAGAAAGTGAAAGTCCTGGCAGGAGGAAAGTTCCTGGAGGTCTGAAACTGGCCTTCTAAATTTAGTATGTATGCCTGACTTTAATCTCTTCTGCTCAAATTTTCAGAGATTTTGGCATTTCTATCTTCAACCAAAATAAATGAAGCCATCCTATACTGAAATTCTCTAATAGTAAAACAGCTTATCACTTCTGATCACAGAACAGGTTAACATTTTGGATTATGTATATGCAACATTAATGAGTGATCACAGAGAAGTTGTTAAGAAACTTAGCCTTTGTGTCCTCAGAACAGAATTCAGGTAGTACACTTTCAGCAAGATCAAACAATAGTAATGAGAATGAATGAGAATGATGAAGAGATTCATTACCAAGGATCATCTTGGACAATAGATAAAGTGAGACCACTGGGGGTGGTTATGTATGTGATCCTATCATTCAAGTTTGCATGTTATACATTTGCACAAGTTACTTTTAAATTTCCTAAATTTTGAGTACTTTACTTTTCAATCTCAGCAACATTCTTTTAACATAAAGCTTGCATGCCCTATAAATTTTGTTTGTAAAGGTTTTTAGTTGCAAAGTTGTATGGTGGACAATTCATTGCATAGTCCTGTAACCAGCATTCATGCTTTTGTTGATGCTTAGAGGTTACCACTTTACATTAAATGATCATTAAATGACACTCTTATACACAGTTCAGAAGTTTACCTCCATCCTTAGATTAATGGGTATGTCACTTCTTGCTTTTTTCCAGTTAGATCTTCAAGTCTTTTTAGTTGTGGATAAATGTACACTTATTGCTGCATCTGTGTCAGCTGAGAAAGGCTATAACCTTATTGAGTATAGGTTACCCCTCCTGCCAGCTCCACTATTCTTATAATAGTCAACTAATCCATTTAAATAAAAATGTTCTAGATTATCTAAGTAATTTAGATGATTTAACCAGCTGAATTTTTTGACTGAAATGTGTGGAGGAACTGTGTGAATAACTCCGTGGTTAGTTTTTTAGTGTGGGAGCAGGAGGGATGATAAGGGAGACAGGTCTGATGGCAAGACCAGAGCAGTACCTCTACCAGTGACACAGCAGCAGAACGATTGTGTTGTACCTATAGACTTGGACTAAAAATTAAATTAGGTTTAGACCTCCTTGGACTGTGGTTGTGTAGGACACTAAAATAATTTACGTGCAGTGAGAAAACTAGAATCTGAAGAGTGGCAGAGAGTGACTCTCACATTCACTTATGTCTCCTACATCTGGTCAATGTATTTCAAGAACATAAGGAACCCTTTAGATGTCTAGGTCTGCAAATCTGACATGAGTAGATCCCCTCTCTGCAAGCACAATAGTAGGCCATAAGTCTCTTCAGTGCTTCAGAGCAAGGAATGTGTTACAGACAGCCTCTGCCATACAATGGGCAGAGACTCATGAGGAAAAGTTATCTCAATGGCCAGAAGCATTGCAATTATATAGGTTATAAAGCTTAAGCAGCTGCCTCAATTAGCTGTTTGATCTGAACCTCACCATGTCGCCTATCAAGTATATGAGTCTTGCCCTGATTGTCAGATCCCACTGAGCTATACTTCTGAGAGGAAAGAAGCCATGATAGAAACTCGAAATCATGATATTATGTATTAGGAATGTTGTATCAAAAGCCTGCTTTTTGGCAGGTCTTGCGACCTTTAATTTTATCAAGACTTTTTATCGATACTGCATATTTTTAGTCCTTGGAATTATGAACTAAAGCTTAAAAAATAGGACCAAATAGAAACCTTGAAGGTAGAAAAAAAAATCCCTATATAGCCAAGTGCTAGGGAGAAGTTACCATCTCAAATCATATAATTTCCAAAGCTAATCCTTCTCATGTGGTTCTGTCTGAAGTCATTCCTTGCCTTCCATTTGCTCTATCCACGTACAGGAAGAGATCTGACAATGTGAAAACACATCACAATATTCACACAACTGGATAGGGCTAGGGAGAGGAATGGGGACCGATCCATTAAACCAAAATATACCATTCAGGATTGACCCTTCTGTTTTTTGGATGAAGTGAAAGACTATTAATAGTTCTCAGGTGAGAGAAGGCTTCTGTCCCTATTTAGTTATGACACTATAGACAAAAGTAAGACAAAAGAAAAAAAAAACCACATAACCCTCTCCAAGCTAGAAGACTGGAAGCTCCTGCTAATGTCCCAGCTTGGAGGAATAGCTCCTGAAAGGAAAAAGGAAATTCAATGTCTTTACTCATATAATCTTTAGTCTCCCCTGCTAAGACTTCCACCATAGTGCCCACTATCACCCCTTGTGATACTGCTACTTGTAACACAAGTCACTCAACAGCCATCAAAGGGTAATTATTCTCATGTACAGATGACAGATCTGAACTGGCAGCCATGACATGAAATGCACTATCTTGTGTCACCAATCCCCCAAGCAGACCATTTGTCACTACAAACCAATAATACTGTAAAGGGGGAAAAAAAAAAAAAAGTTATTTTTATGTTTTTTTCTGAAAAAGAAATTTCAGCACTTGTATTATCAGCCTCTAAAATCTGAGTTTATCGTATGCAAAAAACATTACTACATCACTTCCTATTATATTATTGCTTCTTTTTTTTTAGCCTTTTGGCAATCACTGGGAAAGTGTTTATGACTTTTTGCTTAAAAAGCATTGTGTCACAGAGCACTCATTCTTTTCATCAAATTGATTTATATTGTCCTACATCTTGGGCTTAATCCATGGGACTCAAACCCAAGATGGCCTGATAACACTGATAATGAAAATATTTAAATATTTCAGATTTTGTTAACTACTTGTTTTGAAGGCCAGTCCATACCACCTTCGTTAATCTGCATCAGATACAAGATGTTTTTTTATTGCAACATATCAGATCACAAAGCACATACAATATTTCAGGCCACATACTCTTAGTTCATGAAGAAGTATTATTTGCAATTTATAAAAGGAAATCCAATTCTCTAAAATTTAATTATTTCATATGTGGAATTCAGCATAACATCCCCCTCCCTTGTTGTTTATTTGGCTGAAATAGAAAATTTGAGATGTGCCTATTTTCTCTAGGGATATATACTTTTTAAATATACTTAGCATTTTTGGAACAAAAAATTGACACTTGTCCAATCTCTATATGGTAATCATAGCTAAAGAAACTGTTGATTCTGCTGGGTTCTTTTTTTTTTTTTTTTTTTAACTAGTGTGGTCTACTGAAAAATAAGAGTTTATGTTGCTCCAAAAATGTCATTTCACTGTTTTGATTGGTTCAGAATTATATTTTTTTTTCCAGAGGTGATAAGAAATTCAGTCCTAAAACATGTTAATAATCATAATAATAACCAAAAAAAGAGGAAAACTGCTTTACTTCAGCATTAAAATTCATCTCCAGCTGCTTTGTTCCGTAATAACTAGGTCATCAGTTTAGGTGCTCCTGCTTAAAATGCATTTAGCATCCATATGTATTCCCTTACCTAGAGGGTTGATATTTTTAATGAGATTATATCAAGGAATGTGAAGACTGGAGAGTGGTAACATCATTTTAGTGTGTAATTCCCAGAACTCTGATCCATTTCAGGGAGGCAATTAAGACTCCTGACTACAATAAATGATACTAAGAGATTATAGTGGTTTTTTTCCGCATGAATGCATAGTTTAAAAAATAATTTAGGTTTATTTAACATAAAAAACACCTCCAGAGGGGAGATTTTTTTTTTCAATTTCAATGATTGTAGGGAATATCTCTGCTGTCATTTTTTTGTAAGATGTGCGGCATATTCCTGCAATAAAGGATAACTTTGAGATGCTTTGATAAAATTGGTATATTTTAATTTTATATTAATTTCCTTTGTGTTTCTCATTTCAAATGTCCACTTAGTACTGGAGCAATTGAATATCTGTGGTATGTGTGTGTGGGGAGGATAGGGGGTATTTATTTGTTGTTTTGGTGGGTTTGTTTTCATTTTATTTCTCTATTCTGTGGTAGGCCAATAATCTGAAGTAGAATTTAGATCCAAAGCTTCACGGGGATTAACCCTTGTCTTGTTACTGCTGACCACAAAAACTACATACAGAAGAATACAGGAGAATTGTTAAAAACAAATACATTGGAATCAAAAGTTTGTTGTCTTGAAGAGTTAATTCTGGCAGAGAGGTGACCTTTATCCCTACATACTCACTTTTTTTTTTTTTTTTATCAAACCTCTCCAAAGGGACTCATCATATGCAGGGCTCTATGAAGAGAAAAAGAAGAGCACTGTCCTTATCACCTCCTTCCAGAAAGTGGCAGAGTAATAGGACTTTGTAAGGCGAAATGAAGCCCAGTCTGATGGCTGCTGATTAAAAATTGACTCTGCCACATCAAAGAAGAGTTGAAGGTGAAAATGATGATCACTTCCCTCTCCCAGGGACCCTGCACCATTTCTTTTATTCAACCTTGAAAGGTTCTTTCTGAATAAGATAATATCCCTTGAGTCCATTCTGGCTAGGCGGCATGGGAAAATGTAGATCAGTATTCCTATTCTTTATGAAAAAATGGAATTTTGTTAATGACATAGCACTCTAAAGTGATGGCTTGTATGTGGTAAATGATGAGAAATTAATTATAAAATGCCTCTTAGACTACAGATCAAATTAATTGCTAGTATACATCTACTAAAAAGACAACTACAAGCCCAAACTGCATTTCCTGCCTTGTTGCTGAAAATTTCTATACTTGAAACACACTGTTGTTTCACTGCTTTCTCTGTTTTTACATCTTTTATAGCAAATTTTTAGTTGACATGCCATCAGCAAAATAATATCATTGAAATATAAAATTTTATGACTGGACTAAAGCATGTAAATATTTATTTGCTAGAAGATATACACACAGAGAGAAAGAGGCAGTCACTCAGGTATATGAACTATGCAACGAGTAGGTAGACAGGGAGAATAAAAAAAATGCATGCATATGCACACGCGAACACTCAGAAAGATACAGAGCTGTGATATAGTGAATTATACTTTATTTCTACTAGTTAATGTGTCTGGCAGACAGAGGTAGAAAATTTACAGATAAGCTTGTGCGAAAAATGATCCTCTCTATTTTGGGTTTTGGGTTTATACCTTATGCCAGCAATTCTGGATTGCAATGCAAACCATTTAATTCGGGGCACCATTTGCCTGTGCATATATCTAAGTAGACCAACAGGCACAGTGCTCAATAGACAGCGCAGAATCCCAGAATACATAGCTTGAATAACAATAGCAAGAAAGGTCTTGCATGAAAAACAGCTTGTAGAAAAAAACAATTTTACACATCCTCCCACTCGCACTGATCTGCTGCTCTTAAGGACAGACAGAAAATTAGTAGTAATGCTTCAGTCTAAAAATAGTGTGTTATAACCTTGATAAAAAATTAGTTCACATATAAGAGATGTTTTCCCCATGACTGGCAATGTCCACAATTTTCGTATGTACTAATTATCCACATCTAAGTGTATCTGCCTGATAATTATATTTTAAAATAAAAAGATTTTCTGCAATAAGATAATGTATACGTTCAATGCTATAGTGTGTAAAAGCTTTAGCTGTATGTATGTTTGACATGTATGAATTACACAGTAAAACATATTGGTGAGTGACACAAATATCATCCTATTGAGATTGGTGCAATTAGAACAAACAAGTGATTATGTCAGAACAATGGAAATAACATGGTAATGACATCAAAACAGTGAGAATAGCAATAACACCCTCCTCTCATCAATGTCATCTGTGTCTTCCGTTATTTCTTTGAAGAAAAGATTTTATTAGGATGTTTGCTCAGTATTTCTGCTTTTTTGTTTCCTGCTGTAACTATCTATCGAATACAAGGTGAGATGTATAAAAAAACCCTTTTTTTAGTGTGATTTATTATCGAAAGTATCCAATTTGAACAATACAGAGAATGAAGTATAGTGGAATTAATGATCAAGAGCCTGTTTATTACAAATTAAATTTGCTATATGAAGATAATTTTTACCTTAGTGAGTTGCCAGTGTCTTAATAATCTTTACTGTAATGAATAGGAGCTCATACTCTTAAAAATGCCTTCTCCCCCTTCCTATTTAATCAACATTCTAAAATGTTCGATGTCCCAATCACCTAGGGCTACATTATTAGCATGGCACTTAAACAGCTTCTCTAGAATGATTTAAGAAAACAGTTTATACAAGTGTTACCTTTAATAAGAATAAAAAAGCAAGCATAGGTTGTTTGCCTCATTAAGGCTAACTTTTGATCTTCAACCTTTAAAATAGAATACGTATTGTACAGTTCAACAGTCTCTCCCATATACATGTGAGTCCTAGTAATGCTAATGGGGAAGTTGCACATGTTTTAGAAGAGAATAGATGACTGTGAATTATTTATAAAAGCAACAGATATTTAATAAGACACGTTAGATCAAGAAAGAAATAAAATCCTTTCTCAGATTATTATATTTCTTTTACGTGCTATATGTAGTAGCTGCAAAACCTGGTTTTTCTTAATGAGTCTGCTTGTATGTGTGAGCTCCCTGATGAGGCTTATGTTGTAAGATCTGTGGATTTTCAAAAGCGCTCCCACACAACTCTAAAATGTGTAGACTTTTTAGTACCTGGCAATATCTGAGATAGTGTTGGGAAGGAGTACTGAAAAATGTCATAAGCTATCAACTGGCAGGATCACTTTTTAAGCTTATTTAAAAAAGAAGCTGTGAAGCAATCTTCTCAAGGAATCAAATGGGAATTTTTCAAAAGTCTGAGTGCTGTAGAAGTATACCTGGCCAAGGGGGGCTATTCCTTTAAATAAGTCAATAATAATAACAGTAATTAAAGGAAAAGTCCTGACAAAGTGACACATTTTAAATAACTTCTGGCATACCATTGCCAATTCTAATATTTTTAGGGCAAAGGGCATTCCAGTAATGCTATGCTGTTGCTGCTTTTAAATAAATTGCCCAGTCCACAGATTTGGGCATGCAATCCTTTGAAAAGTCATTCAGCACTTTCCAGGATCAGATCTATTTTCAGTAAGAAGGTTGCTCAATATCCATGTACAGGAAAGTTCATATTCCTACATAATTAATCCCTTGAGATCTGCAGAAGCATTTAGGCTGAGTTGATTCTATTTCTTATAAGAATGTAGCACCACTGGCCTCTCAATTTGTTGTTCTGTTTCTTTTTTTTTTTTTTTTTTTTGTTGGGAAATATATTTTGCAAATATTTCTTTTGAAAATGTGTACAAACCACATACCTTTCCAGGCCACTTTCAGTTTTATACTGAGGATGCATTAAAAATAGGGTTAAGAGGTTTTGATACAACTTCAGTTCAGTGGGAAGATTCTACTTATTTTAGTGGTCATGGGATGAGCTGTTAGGAGAGCAGAATGAGCTTCCCTTTTATAGGTTATGAACATATAAAGACGGCAGTCCCCCTGTATCTAAATACTGATGATACAGTAGAAAATGCCACATTTGCCCCTTAAACTGTTAAAGCAAGATCTGTCAACCCTTTGGTAGTTTTCTTTCTGAACAGGGTCTTTTTTTCAAGGAAATGGGAGTTTTCCTACTGATTTTATTTTGATTACCATCTGTTTTAGGATTCCAACATGATTTATCATGTTGTATAACATTAATCTCATCACATTGAACTACCCACTGTATTCTTCACTCCTCATGCTCTCTTCCTTTACTCCAAGGTAAGCAGGAGACAGTAATGAGAAGTGAGACAGGCTGAGTCAATGTCTAAGATATTAAACAGAAGTTGGTTAATGAGCCAGCAAAACATATGAGTCTACAGGATGATCAGGCCCTCAGGGAACTAGCAAACAGATGAAGGGTTAATATTTAAATAGACTACAGAAGTTCAATGTGTATAACATAATAGATGTTATATAAGAAGACAGATTTGCAGGACCTGCTTCTTGGCAGTTACATCACATTTGTCTGCCATGCAGCTTGTCATCCTTATTTCATTGTTAATTGTTCATGTGCATTTTATTTGACTTTATTTTTCCAAACCCCTAAAATCAAATTTATTTGCTGAAATGATCAATTGTTACATTAAAAGTAATTTGTTTCACATACTGTCTTGTTCTCAATTTAAAAAAAAAAGAAAAGTTAAATACTTCCAAGTAATGTTTTTCTTCAAGCACCACTTTTTGCCAGGGAATGGTGAGGTTATTATGAGATTTGCAGCTTTTTATAAATGCAAGCAAATATTTATACTCCCTGACTTTGCACTATGACATCTGCAATATAGATGAAATGGTTGAACTGAGAACCTACAAGACCATAATATCTTGCTATGTGCCTGTAAAAGCTTTTTAGGTTGGTTGGCTTGTCTACCTGATCATGAGACACACTGACAGACTACAGAAAGTATTTGTTACTGGGCAGGTACATCTGTGGTATTCACTGTAGATTCATATTGAAGATGGGGTAGCTAGCCCATGTAGTCTTAAAACCCTTTTTGTGCTGTAATATTGACTTTTGACCAGATAATTTTGAATATTCAGAAGCATACTGAGAATACAGACTTTTCCAAATGTCAAACACCTTTGACTCTCTCAAATGGGTTCCTTAAAATATTATCCATCAACATTCAATAATCATTACAGGACAGCCTTAAGAAAGCTGTCAAATAGTCTCACTGCTATTTATCATGCCAGAAATTGCTGCATCATGTTATGGTTGGCTCATACCACAGCAAGCCATACTATCAGTGTACTAGTATTAGAGCAAATTCAGGGCAATCACAGCAAGAGATCACTGTCCTGGGAATTATTAAATGCCACCTTATTTATAGGACTTCTAAATAACTTGTATTTTCTGAAGAACTTGTTACATTTATTTCCTAGTTCTTTTCCATGAAGATCAGCTATTTGTTCTCTCATATCACTTTGACTGATTTAGCTTGAATAAACATTATTTACAGCACTGTAACAAGAATTTTGAGAACAAAATGCATATAATACCCAGTATGTGCATGTAAGAAAAAAGGGATGTAGCAGATTTTTGTTATTGAAGGTATGGGCAAAACTGTATTAAAGGAAGAGCTTTATGAAACAATAACTGCTTCAGATGTTTGTACACATTGCATGTACCTGAACTTGCTGCAAAAATAGGAAATAATTAGAGGTTTACATATTTTGAGTGAATATAGGGAGCTAGGAAGAGGTTAGATCTTTTCTTTTCCACCTGTACTTTTACATTTATGTTTTCATTTTTTTTTTGAAGATATTGCTGAATTAGATATATCTACATGATTAGCTGGATTGGTAAATTATAACCAACACTGTGTGAAATATAGCAGGAAATATAGGCTTTAATATGATCAGTCCCGGGCCAGTAAATTCCATTTATGCATGACATTAAAATATACACAACTGTCAACTAAAGCTGTACAAGTAGGGGTTTGGTTTGGTTTTCCCCCACTTCAAATGGATGAGTAACTAAGTTGGTGTCTTTACTGATAGCAAGAGGTCTTCTACTGTACACAGACTTTTTACAGTTTTTAATTTAATATAGTTTGACACTCAAGTGTCAAGTGTGGACTAAGCAAAAGTTCAAGCTCAGGACTCATGTCTCTAAGACAGCTTTGTATATGCAGCCTGTAAAATTGTGAAGATCTACTTCTTAGCACAGAGTGCACAGCTACAACACAGCTGTCTCACAGCAAGCCTAGAACGCTTCTGTCTGGCTGTGAGATCAGTTGTTACCATTGCCCAAAACCATAATTACAATCATCCAGTGGTGAGGATTATGCTGCGTTAACAGATGCCTCAGATGTCTTCATTAGATGTTGGAATTGTATCTCCAGAAAGCCATGGAATAACCTCACTGAAAAACAAGGAAGTTGTCTTTCCCCCACTCTTGTCTCTCACAGATCACTGTGTACAACATTCACGCTCTAGTTGCCCTTCTCTCAGTCAGCCACAGGCTACTCAAAAAACTACAACTACACCTACAGTTTACTTTGGGAAAATGTCTGCCATGAGTGTGGTGGTGTGTTTTTTTTCTTTTTGTTTTGGTTTTGGTTTTTTTGTGGTTTTTTGTTTTTTTGTTTGGTTTTTTGTTTGTTTTCTTGGGGTGTTTTTTTTTTAATGGGTGGGGTTTTGGGATGGGGTTTTTTTGCTTTTGTGTTTTTTTGTGGTTGCATTTTGTTGTTGTTGTTGTTGTTGTTGTTGGTATTGTTTGTTGTTTATTTTTTTTCCCCTGGGTGGGGTTGTGTAACCCTTGAAGTTGCAGTTCTTTTTAAAGGTCATTTTTGAATTAATCACTCCATTTCCAAAATCAGTTCAGTTTTTATTTCAGAATGAGAATATTTACTCCCAACAGATAATCCATGTTGCAACAAAACACTCTGAAAGTAGAAAAGGACTGTGAAAATAAATTTTCTATACCCACCGTTTTTAACATAAATTACATTCTTTAGTAAATAATTTATTGCCATGTGGTTTCACCCTTACATAACAAATTTGTCATCAAGGACCCCATGCCAGGCAGACACAGTCATAAAAGCTGTGTCAGAACTTGTCTGTATTGTGTTTTCCAGCTTGGTTCCTCTGTTCACCCAGGCAGCCTGCACACCACTGAATAGTGTGAATGCATTTAATTACAATCTGACATGTGTATTCCTGAGAAACAAAAGGCTGTGAACTGAGGGTGATGATTAACTGTTCTACCAGATAATTGCTTAAACTACTACTTATATTATGTTGCATTATCTCTTTTGAACAAAGTGATTATTGGCCCTTTGTGTACTGATTATACAATGTAAGTGCAATCTTGCCTTTTTAAATGTTAGAGTTTATGTTTAATGTACTTTTATTTGTAATGAGGGGAGCAACTTTAGGTTTTCTTTAAAGGATTATTCTCACAACCAAAAAAACTAAAGCATTCTCAGTTTCTCAGATTGGTCCAAGATTAAGATGTCTTTAAGGGACTTACTGTCACTGGAAAGGGTGAGGTCCTCAGTATATGAGGTGATCCATTGATAGGCAACTACTGTAAAGTACAGAGGCCTTCCAGTAAATGAGGTAAAGCATCCATTTTTACAACAAAGAAGGTAGGAGAAGGTACAGGAGTAAAAGTTATTATTTTTTGATGAAAGTTAAGAATATTGGAGATAATGAAGTATGACAGTAAGTCCAACATAAACAAGTTCTGATCGTCAAGGCCAATGTAGCTGACATAAAATGGTAATTGATGAGGGAACAGAGAGCACCTCCAGTAAGTTCGCATATGACACCAGGTTGATTTGCTTGAGGGTAAAAAGACTACAGATCCACCCAGACAGGCTGGATCAATGGGCCAAGGCCAATTGTATGAGGTTCAGTAATACTAAGTGTCATGTGCAAGGCCAGGGAACTGATCATCCCTCTGTACTCAACACTTGTGAGGCCACACTTAGAGTACTGTGTTCAATTTTGGGCCTCTCACTACAAGCCTGACTTTTAGGGGCTAGATTGTGTCCAGAGAAGGGCAATGAAGCTGGTGAAGGATCTGCAGGATAAGTCTTATGAGGAACAGCTGAGGAAACTGGAGCTGTTTAGTCTGGAGAAGAGAAGGCTCAAGGGGGACCTTATAGCTCTCTACAACTGCGTGAAAGGAGGTTGTAGTGAGGTGGGGGGTCATAGATTCATAGAATCATACAATAGTTAGGGTTGGAAAGGACCTTAACGTTATACAGTTCCAACCAACCTGCCATGGACAGGGCCACCTCACACAAAACCATGCCACCAAAGGCTCTGTCCAACCTGTCCTTGAACACTGCCAGGGATGGAGCATTCATAACTTCCTTGGGCAACCAATTCCAGTGCCTCACCACCCTTACACTAAAGAACTTCTTCCTTATATCCAATCTAAACTTCCCCTGTTTAAGACTGAACCCATTACCCTTGTCCTGTCACTACAGCCCATAATGAACAGTCCCTCCCCAACATCCTTGTAGGCCCCCTTCAGACCTGGAAGGCTGCTATGAGATCTCCATGCAGCCTTCTCTTCTCCAGGCAGAACAGCCCCAACTTTCTCAGCCTGTCTTCAGACGGGAGGTGCTCTAGTCCCCTAATTATCCTCATGGCCCTCCTCTGGACTTGTTCCGAAAGTCCTATGTCCTTTTTATGTTGAGGACACCAGAACTGCACACAATACTCCAAGTAAGGTCTCACGAGAGCAGAGTAGAAGGGCAGGATCACCTCCTTCGACCTGCTAGTCATGCTTCTTTTGATAAAGCTTAGGATATGGTTGGCTTTCCGGGCTGCAAGTGCATGCTGAAGCCAGCTAATGTTCCTTTTCTCATGAATAAACACCCCCAAGTCCTTCTTGGCAGGGCTGCTCTGAATCTCTTCTCTGTCCAACCTATAGCTCTGCCAGGGATTACTCCAACCCAGGTGTAGGACCTAGCACTTGGCTTGGTTAAACTTAGTAACACTGCAATTGGCCCACCTCACAAGCACGTCAAGGCCCCTCTGGATGGCATTCCTTCCCTCCAGTGAATCAACCGAACCGCACAGCTTAGTGTTATTGGCAAACTTGCTGAGAGCACACTCAATCCCACTGTGCATGTCACCAACAAAGATGTTGAACAAGACTGGTCCTGTGAAAAATACAGTTATGATTCGTGTCAGAGTAGAATATGGTGTGATAAATGTGAACGTTGTACCCTGTGTGGATCTGACACAATTTGTGATCATTATCATCTCTATGATAACTGTGAGGGGTGTTAGGTGGAATTGCGAATATGTAGGGGTAAAG
>WYDI02014007.1:0-41510 GCA_009867235.2 Psittacus erithacus | reverse complement strand
CTCTGGATGGCATTCCTTCCCTCCAGCGTATCAACTGAACCACACAGCTTGGTGTCATCTGCAAACTTGCTGAGGGCGCACTCAATCCCACTGTCCATGTCACCGACAAAGATGTTGAACAAGATCTTATTCTTGTTCAAGAGGATTTTCTTGTTGAACAAGAATAAGATTTAAGTAGTAGATCGTCCTCTACAGAGGAAAAATTTTCTTGCTGTAGCTGATGTCCAGTAGTTAGAATTCACTGAATCTTTCTCCAGTTAAAATTCATTTTTTGAGATGGAGTGAAAAAGGGATTGTGAACATAATTAGTGCAAAAGAATTCAAGAATGGAATATGTATTCATGGAAATTATTAGCAATGTTCGTTCATCCGTATTCCTATTCCTAGGCAATTCAGATTTCCTGAAGTACACTCTTTGGAAGGACTAAGGTTTAGCAGCAGGGTTTTTTAGTGTCCTAGACTCATAGAAGTAGTAGTTGGAAGGAATACCTGGTAGTTCATCTAATGCACTTCCTCTTCAAAGTGAGGCTAATATTAATCCTAGATCTACATCTGCTTTTTCTAACTGTGTCTTAGAAAGGAGGTTTCGCCACTTCACAGACTGCTTCAGTGCTGTATTATCTCTATAGTGAGAAAGCTTTTAATAATGTCCAATTTTAATTTCTCAAGCTACAACGTCTTGCAGCTGCTTCTTCTTAAATTATCTGCCACTACAAAGAAGAATCATCTGTTTAACTGCCCTTCTGGAAATAGGCTGCTTTTGGATTTTCCCTTAGCCTCCTTTTTGCCAGACAAAACACATTTCTTGTAGGACATATGCTTTAGGCTTCTGAACAGATGGACCCTTTTCAGTTTTCTGACATTAATTTTGAGCTTTGGAGCCCCAAATTGGACTTGGTACTCCAGTTGCAGCCTTGACAGTGCTGTGTAGACTCACATGAGAGATGCTGGCTTCACTTTTCCTAGTGTAGCCCAAAACATACCTTATGTTATTCATGCTGTCAATGTATTTCTGCTCATATTCTGTTTGATACCTACTGTAATCCTCAGGTCCTTTCAGGGATGTGCTACTTAGCCAGTACTGCTGCATGAGTTTATTCTATCCCACATGCACAACTTACTTAGCATTTCTCTCTCTTGAGCTTCACAAACCTTCTGTTGGCTAGTCTTCAGTATTCTCAAGACCCTTGGATGTGAATCTGTATCATCTGGTGTGTCAAACATTCATTCAGAAAAATTTCCTGAGGGAGCATTGTGCCTCATCATCCCAGAGAAGATACTGAGCTGCAGTGTCACTGCTTTCAAACCCTGCATGTTTCATTACCAACCTTTAGACCTCAAGCCATTGAACACTGCCTTGGAGCCCAGTGGTGCAGCCAGTTTTCATCTAGTTAACAGCCTATTTATCCCACTGCACTTTCTCAGCCTCCAAACAAGAATCCAGTGGAAGGCATTGCCAAGTGCCTTAGAAAAGTGAAAGTTGGAGCAACTCTTACCCCTTATCTTCCCAACCAGTCATTTTTTCACAAAGGCAGTCAGGTTGGTCAGGTATGATTTGCCTTTGTAGATCTGTGCTAACTGTTCTTGATTGTCTTCTTGTCCTTTTCATGCTCATAAATGGATGCTAGGAGAATATACATCTTCCATCCCACCAGGGACTGGGCTTGATGTGCCTACCTGATAGTTGCCTGAGTTGTCCTTCTTCCTTTTCTTAAATATAAGCCCGATCTGTCATTGATGTGGTTTTTAGTAGTTATTAGATAACTTTATAATTACATCAGCCAAGTCTTCTACAGCCTTGGGTCTTTTCAGGCTCTACAGATTGAATTACCCAGTTTTGTGAGTAGTGCCTTGCCTGTTGCTACCCAGTCATTCTTTCCAAACCATGCTGGTATGAGTAGAAGGCTGGAACCAGACTTGCCTAGTAAAGGTGAGGCAAAACCAGAGTAAGTATTTCAGTTTCCCTGGTCATTCATTGCCCAGTTATCATCCCCTTCCATCAGCATTCATTTATTTGTTTACTGGCTTATTTTTTCTCTATTATCCTCTTACTAAAGTAGATACCTAGGTTATCAAGCATGTTGAATGCTCCATTACTATTTACTTTAACAATGTGGCATCTCTTTACTAGCAATGGTCTCACTATCCCCTAAAAATGACCTTGCTTTTGTGTTGTTCTATGGGAGATACCTAATAACAATAAGCTTTAGGATACTCAACATTCCAGCAATAAAGGGGGTTGGTATTTCAGATGCTCCCTGAACCTCTTTTTGCCATTAGGATATTCATTAGCTGCACAGGAGATCTGGTTCCTTGCCTTCTAGATTGGGACTTGGTTAACATCATCTTGGCTCAGCCTTTCCCCCTTAGCCATGGGCAAGCTACAGCAAATCCTGTGCAGACTTGTGATGTGCAGGGACAATGACAGATGAAGTGTGCTCATTCAGCTTGGATGACACAGGACTGAAGTGCTGCATCCTCAGTCACTCTGAGGCCTAGAACATGTGCAATTCTGTGCACAGCACTGAGAACTGTGTCAGGGCAAAACAAGTTCTAGCAAGCTTTTTTTCCAGGGTATCAAGACATGGGTTTGTAATTTTCAAGTGGTTAGAACTGGTCAAATTTCTATATGTTTTTTTAAAAGATGACAAAAAGGACCCTGACTTCAGTTGTGACCTCTGGGCTTCAAAGCATGGTTTGGCTTTATAAAATGAGGTAGCTAACACTTTTTAATGTTAATTTTACTCTAATGAAATTCTCCCAAATGATTGAGTTGTTTGTTTGAATGTTGCTCACCAAAGAAAGAACCTCAGGCAGGAATCTATCATAGAAAATTTCAGCCTGAATAATTCCTATTTTGCAAAATCATAAGCTATGAAAATAGGTATTTGTAACCTGAAGTGTCAGGGTTCCCCAATAGTACATTTTGCTACTACCTTCTTGCACCAGTAAGTTATGGGTATGGTACTGGGTATTTAATAAAATTCTTGAACTATTTTTTTTTTCCATAAATAGGTGCAAGAATTTGGTTCAAAAGTGCTTTAGATTTGTATAGGTCTTTGTTACAACAGCTAGGAACAAAGTATCTGTAATAAAGCGAAATGGCAGTCTAAATTCAGATTGCCCATGTTTTTGTGTTTTGATGTCTCGGCTTTTGTGCTGTTTTTATGTTGTTTTGTTCATCCTTAATTTTACCAAAAGATTCATATTAGATGCATTATTAATCCCTGTAATACTGTCTTCCCTTTTTCTGCACATAATGAGAGATTTCTGGCTTGAATAGAAATAATAATGTGTGAGATTATTTTTTGCATTTAATACGTGAATAAGCAAATAAACAATGTGGATTTTCTAGAATCTCCATGCATTGTAATTTTCTTCCGAAGATTTCACTGATGCATTAGGACTGAGAGGCATGAGCAATCATCAAAGGCTTTTAAGCAATGATTTTGGTTGTGTACTTTATAACCTGAGAATTCTCAGCATGCAGCATATTATAACACATGCTGCACTGGAAAATAAACAGAAAAGTGAAGTATAGTAACTGGACTTTCTGTAGGAGTTTGACATAGATGAAATGAAAAGTGATTCCAATATGTTGATGAACTGCAGAAGAAGCAATTAAATGTCTCACTGACGATGGTTAATGGGAGCAATTAGAGAATGTGTTTTGGAATGTTCCTGGTACAGTTGTGATGCTTATGACTGAGAGGGAGAGGCAGGAGGAAGGGGAGTAAGGGATTGTGAATAGACAGCAGGAAGGGAGCCAATTTGGGGAGCTAGGTTTTTTTTTGTTTTGGAGTAAAGGGGAAGCTGATTACAAATAGTGTTCTATTTTGAATTAAAATGTGTATTATATTCTTTTGATAGTTTTATTTATTCTGTAGACAGTATCACAGCTGCACAAATTGGTCAAAGAAAAAGGAGTGGTATGTAATAATGAAAGTCTGGGCTTAGTATTTCTACATAACTACAATAAAAAGGGACCTCACAGGGCTCTTACAGTGTTATCACAGTTAGCAAAATCATCTGGTAGGCATCAGGCATCCATTCAAGTTGGGATCAACAATAATCTACTTAAACAGAAAATTAATACAGAAGGAGTATTTTGGGCCCCCAATCACCAGCTGGCAATACCTTTCTGTGTAAGGTAGTGTAATGACTTTGTAGCTGACATATTTTCTGGTATTGGAAACAATGATAATTGTGAGGGTTAATGTTTCCTAAAATATGTAAGGAATTAGAGATCAAAGACTCATTTGCAGCAGTGCTGTAGGACTTCTCCCTCTTGCCTTCCACAGCAACAGAGCTGTGATGCTGCTGTAGATGTGAAAGAAATACAGTTACTTTTGTGTGAGTCAGCCCTAAAGCTGGAAGTGCTGAGGTATGGTGAGCCCCTGTGACCAGCACCTTTCCATAAAACCCAGTTAGAATCTGAAAGTAGAATTGGCATGTCCTTAAAGAACTTTGCCCACCCCAAAAATAAAAACCCCTCTGTGGATTTGGGTCCCTTTTTCTGGTTACCAACATTCAGTTCATATCTCTCTCGTATTTGTGTTCATAGCAGAATTGAAAAGGGCCTATGTTAGCAGCGTAGCCCCTCTTCTCTCAGCATGGCTCCTGTCCTAAGGTCTGCTGTCAGTTGGGGTGGACCCCTCTGGCCAGATTGCTCTCCAGAGAAGACCAGTCACTGGTGCTTCAGAGCACACCACAGAACTCTAAAGCTTGTTCTATGTTAAAAAATATGATGAAAACTAATTTAAATTATACTCTTAGTGAACAAGTGTGTTCATCTAAAGCCACCAGAATTGCTGCGTTTCCTTTAGCAGTGGTAAAGCACAGAGAAATTAAAGTGTGTAATAGTTTCATTTGCTGTATAAATGTAATTTATCACCACAGATATTCGACTGGGTTTTTTTTCCAGAAAAAATGATGGAATGATTTGGAAGACTCATGAAATGTGGTAATTCTTCCACAGGTTGATTAGAAACTGGCTAATACTAGTTTAAACTGAGAAAAGAGAATAAATTATAATTATTTTTAAATAACGTAGTTTAAGCAACACAATTTCGAACAACAGAGGTAAACTTTGATGTGTGTAAAATAGATTCTTATTTCAATCACCAGTTATTATAATTCCAGCTTAAATTCAAGGAAATCAGAAGAATTATTCCAATTTATAATGGTTGTAGGGCATCTAGCTGGGATAGAGTTAATTTTCTTCATAGGAACTCATATGGTGCTATGTTTCAGATTCGTGGTCAAAATTGTACTGATGACACACTAATCTAGCTTTTGCAAAATGGTATTTGCACAGCATCAAGGCCTTCTCTGCTTCTCACTCTACCTCACCCCAGAGAATAGACCGGGGGATGTTGAGTAGGTAAAGAAGGGATATAAGTGGCCAGATGATCCCAGCTAACCAAAGAGATAATCATTACTACATAACATCATGCTCAACAATAAAAGGGGAAAGAGACGGTGTAAGAGAGAGGGGTTAGCCACCTTTTGCTCAGGAACTGGCTGAGCACTGTTCTGCCCATGTGAGATGGTGAATGATTGCCTTTGCAACACCTGGTTTTTGTTTCTTTGAGGTTTCTTTCTGTTTTCTTCTGTCTTCCACTTGTCCTTCACTTATTAAACTTCTTTATATTTTTATCTTCACCCCTAAGTTTTCTTGCTTTTATTCTTCATTTTCTCATTCCCGTCCCACTGGGGAAAATGAGCAACAGCTATGTGGTGCTTAGTTGCCCACCAGGGTTAACCCACAACAGGCACAGAGTAGCAAACCTGCCTTGTTATAAACTTGTTTCATTGAATAGTACTAAATGAGTATAAAATGTCCACGTTCTGCTTTGGGAAGATATAACTTACCTTACAAGGCAATGGAGACCAGTTCTGTTGGTTTCAGTGAAGCCACTTCTGACTCAAGCTGTTCTACTTGAGATGAGATTACTGTCTATTAAATAAGGTTTCATTTAGACTTATAGAATCATAGAATCATAGAATAGTTAGGGTTGGAAAGCACCTTAAGATCATCTAGTTCTAACCCCCCTGCCATGGGCAGGGACACCTCCCACTAAACCATGTCACCCAAGGCTCTGTCCAACCTGGCCTTAAACACTGCTAGGGATGGAGAAAACTCATTGTACTCCTCAGTGAAAATTATTTCACAACAGAAAATAAATGTAATTAGGTATAATTCATGATCCATGGAGCAGCACCTGCTGTTCCAAGTCAGGACTGAAAAACGCTAGGAGAAATGTTAACATAATGTGAGACAAATGCTGAAATGGTATAAATGACTCATGCCAGAGTTTTCAATATACACACATGCATTCAGCCTGGTTTATGTGTATTTAAACTGGAGTTTAGAAGAGTTATTATAAAAGATTTAATTAAAAATGTAAGTATGATGCAGCTGGTGCTGGTGCATTCTGTTCTTGGTTTTGTTGCTGTGGCATTCTCATACAATAAACAAACACTGTTAGAAATGTCCTCTTCTTAAAATTTTAATAGAATTTAATCCATAAATACTTCTCTAAATACCTCTACTTTACTAATCATAATGGAATATATTCACTGCAAGAGTCATAAAATAGATGAGGAGATGAAAATATTTAGGGAATGTTAGAACTAATAATGATAATGATGCTACTAGAACAGTTGGAGTACAGCACACAAAGACACAGGAAGATGTTACAGTAATCTCCATGCACTCTATGCAGAATCAGTGGCATTCCAGGTTTGTATAACTGGTATTACAGGCTGCACTGGAGTTGGTGTCTACTTCTGGGACTGGTTTGTATTAGCAGAGCCAGAAATAACATAAGTGTTCGTTTGATGTTTAGAGCACTTCCTCTCTCAGCATTTGTTCTCTTTTCTGACTCTTTATAATACTTAGATTGAAGCTTTTTTTTTATCATTATCTTCTTCTTTGGCCTTCAGGTTCAGTCCATGAAAGAAAGAATGATCGTTTTTTTTTTTTTATTTGGAGGTGTAATACTCAGCAGAACAGCAGTGTTATACCACATCAGGTCTGAGCAGGTCATTCAGAGCTGCAGAGCTGTGCTGCTGACTCACCTGGCTGCTAGGTGTTAAGTGCTTTTACAGAAAGGCACTTCATATGCTGAACTCTTTGGCAACCAACCCAGAAATATAAACAAATTAAAATTTCTGAGTTTGTGAGAACTGAAGAATAAAGAATAAATCCACATGGAATAAACTCTTGGCATGAAAGAAACAAAACTGGCATTGAAGAGTATGTATTTTTTTAAATTCATAGTGGGTTATTTTGGATGACCAATTGTATGTATGTTGCCTTCCTGAGTGTGTGTGTTCATGAGCATGTTGTTAGGAGCCTAGAGGATTTGCTGCCAGTTTACAACACATTTTAGCTTGGTATACCTCTGGAATAAAGACTTACGAGCTGACTTTTGCTGGAATTTATTGATAATATCAGTATTAATGAAATTAACATCAAGACCAGTTATGTTGCAACACGGAAGATGGTTGAAAAACCTAAATAGAGTAAATAATAAGTAAAATAACTGTTTATTACTAGAACTACAAAAGACTACACAGAAGAGAAACAGAACTACCAAAGAGGTGTTTGCTGTGAATTAGCTGTGGCCATAGCCCAGGCTGGATATATTCCAAAATCACCATACATAGTCTGGTGGTACCCAAGTATCCATATTTACTTTTAGCTCAAAGGCACCTGTGCACCTGCTGTGAAGCCTGTTTTGCCATGTAGAAATTAGGTTAGATAATGCATAATTAACTAATGGTGACCTATACTTCAGAAGATCATCACTGCTGATATCGTCATAAATAACTGATAATCAGACAAATGATACTGTAAAAAGTTAATTAGTGCACAGCACTGTATTCCTCGGGAAGAAAATAGTGTTTCAAAGACCCTGTTTTCCTAACCCTGATTGATGATTCGTTTTGAGCTTAATAACAGTTCAAAACTGGGATCAAAAACTGTATTCTTCTAATGCCTTGAAGCTATCAAGTCATTGTGTAGAGTGCTACTCTAAAGTAATGACAGGCTATGGGCTTGCTGCTTTTGGGTTTTTTTTTGTTTGTTTTTGGGTTTTTTTTGTCTCACTGGTATTTTTCATACATGCCACATGACAAAATGCTTTGGAGAAATAAATTAATTAATTATAGTGTTCAATATAGCAGTGATTCAGACAAATTGAGAGATTCTGGCAAGGGAGACAAGGTACCCAGTCGAAAGAGAACTGGAAATAAATGAAAAGTCACTGAGGACAAGGGATACAGGGAAATGTAAATCTAAGTAATAAAGCAAAATAAAGCAAAACATGAAAACACACGCAGACAAGCAATACCTAACAACAGAATACCCCATATTCCCATACTGCCACTGCAGTGGTAGTATTTTGTATTTCCTTGTCTTCTGCTCTCAGAAGTGAATATATTTAATGCAAGTTTCTGTTCTAATTACTTAAAACATGTAAAACTACCAGGTTTCATTTCGAATTGAATGGATGAGTTGGTACTTTTTCTGCCTGAGGCCTTCTTCTGCTCCTATTGCAATCATGGATAAAGTTCTCACATGGCAAATCTTGGTCTGGGGTTAGGACTTGGAAAGTGTACTAAATAAATGTAAAATAAGTATCATTCAAGAGGTATTATTTCTAGCACTTATTCGTCTATAATGGAAAAAGGGATAAGAGCTTCAGTGTAAGAAGAGAAACAAAATTCACCAAATCAAAACCAATTTATTTTGTGTTGGCTACAAAACTTTTCCTCTTCCTGCTTGAAAACACTCCAAAGACTGGAACTTATATTGGCATTGACCATAAATAAGTCTAAAAGCGCATTGGTTTCTGTGGTGTAGAAAGTACTTAACCTCTCAGTCTGAACTGAACAGGCTAGAACCTGTGTTGTGCTTTGAGTAGTACTAGCGCACAAGTTTGTACATATATGTGTGGATGGGTGCCTGTGCTACCATCCCTCCTAAATGTGTCGGATTGCCTAGGGGCATGCTAGGTGGTATGGATCAAAGCTGTACCAGCAAGAGTGCTGACAATTAGCATGAATTACAAAAATCCAGTACCCATCTCTGTTCTCCCTCTGTTTTATGCAGTCATGTAAGCAGAGTCCTTGAGGTCACCTTTCTGCTGCACAGGAAAGCGGTGAGTCAGAGGTACTTTCCCAGTTGCTAATCAGCATGCTGGGAGACTACACTGCATAAAAGACAGTAACAGGTTCAGAAAAGGGGACTAAACAGCAGAGGAAGGTCTGAAAGACAGTGTCAAAGACAGCTCCCAGTCCACTTTCTGTCTGGTGGCTTATCAGGGGGCAGTGAAAGCATATCTTACAGTAATTTACAGGGACACCTCGAAGATGTTCTGTAAGGCTGTGATCCAGCATGCTATCATATGCCAGGAAGACTTTCACCAAGCAAAAAATAATGGCAGCTACGGGCACAGCCTCCCCTCTACAGCACTGGTACCACAGCTTAACGCAGATCATGGAGACTACGTATGCTCTTACGATGACATGAAGAGGAGGACAAAGGGAGGAAGAAGGGAGAGGTAGTAATCAGACACTTTAGGAGACACATATATAATTTTAGCAGGAAAAGATATGTAGCTTTGCTGTACACAATGATATTGTACATTCAGCTTACATCTGTGAATAGCTGAGGGTTTTTTTTTTTGTTCGTGGTCAAACTGAAAATTTGGTCAGAGAAATAGTTTAGTGTTGATGTGTCATTTAAAGTTAATTAAGATGTTTTGTGTTATTTATTAATTGTCAGACTAAATATGATTTTAAAAAGCATTCAGCATAAGAAGATTTTTAGCAGAGCTCTTTTGTTAAAGATTAAGGGTTTTTTTTCTGAAGCTTTAAATTTCTCAGGTGAAATTATTTGCTGTAATTTAACTAAACTGATAAATATTTTCCTTTCTCTTAAAATTACAATTTCTGTCACATTTTGTAAGGCTAAAAATGATGTGTTTGGTCTTAAGGAAGATTATGACATGCTAGCAAAGCCTAACAGTTACATGGCCTGTAAGCACTCAAAGTAATGCATATGATGTGAAAGCTATTACCAAATTTAATTTGATTCTGGCACATTAAAAACAGACTGTTGTTCCACTTCCTACCCTGTGCAGTGTGTGGCTACTGAGTCCTTCTACATGCAGATGCAGAAGTGTGGCTGCTTGCAATTTTGCCTCTTTTGTGTCTTGAAGTAAGGAATGAGTTCAAGCTTGGGCTTACAAAGGCTAAAATTTGTTCTTTCAGGCAACTAGTGAAAGTGGTGTGTAATTCCTGGAATGCAATCCAAACAGGTCAACACAGCCAGACTATTGTGTAATCAATTAATGTCTTATATTTGCATGCAACTTTAGTGTGAGGACCTCCTCACATGGCGTGGTTCGATCTACAAGATGTAACCAGTATTTGTATAAAAACCTGTAATTATTATTTGAATAATATGTAACAAATATTTGAATAATATGAATATTAGCTGTCTTTATAAACAATAAAAAGTGTTTTCTAGTATATCAAGACAAATTTTATTTAAAATATTTCATTCATGACAACAAGGAGATTTGTAAGATGATCCTCTGCCCTAGTATCCAGCTTGAAAAATATCTTCTTTCACAAGGAAGGTATGATATATGGTTTTGTCCCATGAGTGGAAAGCTAAAATTTGTCCCTTTTCCTTAGACATGTGATAAAAGAGGTCAAAAATTCTGAAAAACCTATGGGAAAATTAATATTATTTTCTAAACTTGCATTCCATTCTATAATCTAAAAGGCTTCTGGGTCCTGAATATTAATTTACTTACAGTAAGTTTTTCCTCTTCTCAGTCTTTGATACCTTGTGTCTAAGCAGAACATATGCATACAAAAGTTGATAGTAGTGGTTTATTAGTTCTTTCATGCAGGCGGAATATTCATGGCAATTAAAGATAATTCAGCACTCAAATATGAACAAAGGAAATATTAACATCTGTCAAAAACTCAGCTCAAGGATATGAAGAGAAAAAAAAAAGGAAATAATGAAATCATCTCCAACAATTTTAAAATATACTGCAAAATTTGTAATAGCATTGCCAGGCAGTACATGTCAGCTTTCTTTTTAAAATCTTTCTTTCATGATTTTCACTTGGTTGTGAAAATTCACTGGAGCAGGGTGTTTAGATTAGAAGAGCTTAACTGGGAGAAAGTATTGCCTGTTGCTGGACAAATTGTCAGAAAAAAATAAAATTAAATAAATAACCACACTACTGAGGTCAACATTTCTTTTTACAGCCACATAGATTTGAACCATATTCAATTTTTGAGTTTCCTCTGACTCTCTTAGATACATGGAGACATGCAGGGGTTTTTCCTGTTTTCTTTCAGTAATAATGCAACTGTTGATGAATTTTAGGGCAAGGAGGAATAGCTTTAAACTGAAAGAGGGCAGATTTAGATTAGGTATTAAGAGGAAATTCTTTCTGGAGGCAGAAATTCTTCACTGTGAAGGTGGGGAGGCCCTGGCACAGGTTGCCCAAGAAGTTGTGGCTGCCCCATCACTGGAAGCATTCAAGGCCAGTTTCGATGGGGCTTTCAGCAACCTGGTCTGGTGGAAGGTGTCTAGTGGAAGGTGTCCCTGCCAGTGGCAGGGGGCATGGAACTGGATAATCTTTAGGGTCTCTTCCAATCCAAACCATGCTATGATTTCATGATCTTCAAGGTTGTGATTTTGCACTTTCCAATAGTCTAATAAATCAAACAGGAATGCTGCACAACTCAAAATTGAGTGTAACAGCCATGCCTTGCACTGCAAACACCAAATAGTCATGAAACTGTAATATCTCCCTGAAGTAATGCAGATGCCTACAATGCATGTGATGGCTCTTCTGGGTTTTTTTTCTAGAATAAGACATAGATTTCTGAAGCATTTTATATTTTAACATGCATCAAAAAATTGGCATGAACAACCCCCAAGTAACGCACAAGGACTACATAACTTCCATCATATTTGAAAAATCATGGCAGTCAGGTAAAATTCCTGATGACTGGAAAAAGAGAAATATAACCCCCATTTTCAAGAAAGGGAAAATCGATGATCCCGGGAACTACAGATCAGTAAGTCTCACCTCTGTGCCTGGTAAAATCTTGGAGCAGATTCTCCTGGAAGGCATGCTAAGGCACATGAAAAACAAGGTGCTTGGTGATAGCCAGCATGGCTTCACTAAGGGGAAATCCTCCATAACCAGTTTGGTGGCCTTCTATGATGGAGCTACAGAACTGATGGACAGGGGCAGAGCAGCTGATGTCATCTACATGGACTTGTGCAAAGTGTTTGACACTGTCCCACATGACATCCTTGTCTCTAAATTGGAGAGACATCAATTTGATAGGTGGACCACTCAGTGGATAAAGAACTGGCTGGATGGCCGCATGCAAAGAGTTGTGGTCAATGGCTCAATATCCAGCTGGACACCAGTAACGAGTGGTGTCCTTCAGGGATTGGTGTTGGGACAGCTCTTGTTCAACATTTTTGTTGGTGACACGGACAGTGGGATTGAGTGTGCCTTCAGCAAGTTTGCAGATGACACCAAGCTGTGTGGTTCGGTGGATACGCTGGAAGGAAGGAATGCCATCCAGAGGGACCTTGACACGCTTGTGAGGTGGGCTGATGCCAGCCTCATAAAGTTTAGCCATGCCAAATGCAAGGTCCTACACCTGGGCTGGAGCAATCTCAGGCACAGCTACAGGTTGGGCAGAGAAGAGATTCAGAGCAGCCCTGTGGAGAAGGACTTGGGGGCGTTGGTCAATGAGAAAATGAACATGAGCCGGCAGTATGTGCTCAGCCCAGAAAGCCAACCGCGTCCTGGGCTGCATCAAAAGGAGCGTGACCAGCAGGTTGAAGGAGGTGATCCTGCCCCTCTCCTCTGCTCTTGTGAGACCTCACTTAGAGTATTGTGTGCAGTTCTGGTGTCCTCAACATAAAAAGGTGTTGGGGTTTAAACCCAGCCGGCAGTCCAGAACCATGCAGCTGCTGGCTCACTCCCCCGCTTCTTACCCCCCCTCCCAGGGGGATAGGGAGGAGAATCGAAAAAATGCAACTCCCATGGGTTGAGATAAGAACAGTCCAGTACCAAAGGTATAGCACAAACCGCTGCTGCTACCACCACTAATAATAATGATAAGGGAAATAACAAGGGAAGAGAATACAACCGCTCACCACCTGCTGACTGATACCCAGCCTGTCCGAGCAGTGATCCATCCGTTCCAGGTAATTGCCTCCAGTTTATACACTGGGCATGACATTCTGTGGTATGGAATACCTCTTTGGCTAGTGTGTCTCTGCTTCCTCACGGCTTCCCCTTCTCCCTGACAGAGCGCGAGATTCAGAAAGTCCTTGGTCAGAGTAAACATTACTGAGCAACAACTAAAAACATTGGTGTTATCAGTGCTGCTCTCAGGCTGAAAGTCAAAAACACAGCACTGCACCAGCTGCTAAGAAGGAGAAAAATGATTGCTACTGCTGAACCAAGGATGTGGAACTGTTGGAACAAGTCCAGAGGATGGCCAAGAGGATGATCAGAGGACTGGAGTGCCTCTTGTATGAAGACAGGCTGAGCAAGTTGGGCCTGTTCAGCCTGAAGAAGAGAAGGCTGCATGGAGAGCCCATAGCAGCCTTCCAGTATCTGAAGGGGGCTCATAAGGATGCTGGGGAGTGACTCTTCATTAGGGACTGTAGTGACAGGACAAGGGGTAATGGGTTAAAACTTAAACAGGGGAAGTTTAGATAGGATATAAGGAAGAAGTTCCTTACTGTAAGGGTGGTGAGGCACTGGAATGGGTTGCCCAGGGAAATTGTTGCTCTGTCCTTGACAGTGTTCAAGTCCAGGCTGGACAGAGCTTTGGGTGACATAGTTTAGTGTGAAGCATCCCTGCCCATGGCAAGGGGGTTGGAACTTCATGATCTTAAAGTCCTTTCCAATCCTAACTATTCTATGATTTTATGCTAACAAAGAAATGGTCAGCAAGGTCAGTAAACTATGCCTTACTTACTGGAAATTGATCTCATTATCACCTGATGTTGGATGTTAGATGTTTACAGGAACACCTGTATTTCAGGAAGTAACCTTAGCCTTGTGATGTGGTCTGTGGGGAGAAATAGAACTGGGAATATAGTTTCTCATGTCTGTTTTATAAACCTACATTAGGAAATAATGAATGACACCTAGAAATACCCATTTATTTTCACTTTCAAGGCAGTTTAGACCACTAGTTCAGAGGTCAACTCCTCTATAAATGCCTGTGGTAACTCAGACCTATTTGACTTAGATTCACATCTAGGTGGGATTTTCATGTTCCTGGATAACCTTCTGAGGTTGTCTGAAGTTATAAGGATCTGAACTACAGAATTTTGAGGTAGTTTCCAACCTTTATGGAGGCTCATTTATGGTTAGAAGCTAAGTTAGATCAGGAACCGTGGATGTCAATTGTGCATTATATTGGCTATATTTCCTCCTCTCAGATCAAGAAGTTTGGTGAGAAGTATGAAGTGTGTGTATTTTCTTATTACCTCACCGAGATATACACCTTATTTGAAAATTTCCCTAATAGGTAGCAAGGAGACAGAGCCACTCCTCAGCTGATCTGTTGGAGCCTGCCATCAGTTTAGTCCATCCAGCTTGGGAAGTTCAAGGTACCTACACAGTTCCTCTTCTCTGAAATGCATCAATCTCCTTCTGGGTCGATCACATTTGGAGACAGTGGTCTATAGTATGTGTGTGTTCTCCGGTAATATTTATGCCATTAAGTGAAAAATTTTGTACAGGTAGGCTTCTAAGTATTTTTATTTATTTTATGCATAATTTTTTTCCCTCCATCTCCCTCTCCCCATCAACAAAGCAGAGTTTCAGAGACGTCCTTTGATGAGTTCAAATCATTATGGTTTCTAAATTCGTTCTTATGTGGTGATTAGAAGAAGCTAATTTGCTCATTATGTTTTCATTTCTTGTTTGGGCGTGCCTTGTACTCTTGTGCTTTCCCAAGAGCAGTTATGCAACACTGCAAAGGCAGATTAGTGATGGACGAGGGCATGGTTAGTTTATGTTAAGCAACAGCTAACTGTATGGTATTTGTCAAGATTCCTGTTAAGACATGTAGCTAAGCTTTCAGTTTGAAAAGATACAGACACATTCAGTAGTGATAGCATAGGTTACCATCAATCAACAATTTTAAATGAAAAAAAGTATTATTCAAGATCCCACTCAATGAATAAGTTTTATTTTTATTGCTTTCACTGAAATTGAATGGAGTCCAAGCTCCCTACAAACTTGATTTTACTGTATTTGCAGTCATTTTAAGCAACAAAATAAACCTGCAAATTAAAACTACTCCAGATTTTCCTACACCTAAGTGCCTTGAGACATTCTTCCTAGCTTCAAAGTTATCATGTTCCCATTTTTGTTATTTTGAAGTCTCATTCTAAAAACACACAGAGGACTTAGGAAAAAAAAAACAACAGAAAAACAGACAGGCAGACAAAAAAAGCCCAAAAACCAAACCACACCCACCCACCAAAATCCCCAAATTGGATTTTATCTTACCAAATTTTGCTTTAAGTTAGCTCACCTTAATTCATAAATTTCTCCTGAGGTTACCAAGAAGGTCTTTTGAGTAATTCACAATAGCATTAATGAGAGAAGTAGTAGCTGCTACGATAACAACCTGTCTTGGGTGAAGACCACGAAATCAGCATAGAAAATTTGCTTAACTCCAGCATGTTAACCAAAGACTTTAAAACAACTTTCCACTTCAATGGCTTTTCTTTTTTTTTTTTTTTTTTTTTTTAATTTGTTTTGACAGAGTATGTTAAATTGGAACCTTCTAAGGTTAACTATGGTCCCTGCAATCTGGAAACTTCACTTAACTGTTGAATGAGGATGATAGGGCAAAATGCAATTTTGCAAAATGCAAGGGTTACAGCAATTACAGATGCCTGAACAATGAAGTAAATGCCTTGGCACAGACAATGTTTCTGTAGTAGGGCAAGCCCCAACAGGAATGTGCTTCTGACTCAGAGGCAAGGCAACATGTTCACTACAAAGTTTGGAGCGCTGTGGAGGCAGTGCACCTTGGCAGATAAACATGGTTCGCAGAAAAAGAGCCTGGCAGCTCCACTGGCTGTGGAAACCTGGGAACCTGACAGATCTCCCCAGCACTCCAAGCTGGGTGTCAGGGAAGAGTAAATGATGATCCTGTATCACATGTAATTAGTAGGTCTAAAGCATAAAACCTCTGAGTGACAGTGATCAGTGATACACAGATTTTCCATCTGGCAAAGCTGCATTCCCTGTGTTTAGTGGGGAGGGAAGTCTTTTTGCTCCCCTGCAAGATCACATCATTTATGCAGTGCCTACAAAATAAGCATGATGTGCAAAGACGAGTGACTTCAGAAAGGTGATAACTAGAAATTAGCCTGCTTTTGTTCATGAAGCCCATTAGCTGGTTCCCATAATTACTTTTTCCACTGAGGGACCACTGGAAAGCAGCTGCTGGGAGCTCACTGCAGGGTTGCTGGTGAGAAGGGGGCAAGTGCAACCAGTTCTATTGTTTTTTTCACTTTTTTGGGTCTCACATATTTCATGTCGTTCTTCCTGTGGAAATGAACATTAAAGGCAACTTTAAGTTGTCAGAAACAGTGTTTGGAAGAGAAGGGAAAACAGGTGCCTTAACTCATACATGTGCTTCTCCTTGAGCAGCATGAAGTAGATGGCAGTTCTCAGAGGCCATTTCTGCCTGGTTTTCTTTCACTGTGCTTGCAAACACAGACTCTATCTGATATCTTATGCTAACAATAGTGACAGTCTTTCTTATATTGTATTAGAATATGTTTTTACTGCCTGCTTGGGAAGGGCAATGTGACAGGATGTGTTTGGTCACATGGTCAATTTGCATCATAATTTACATATAGAAATTCAGTACTATTACCATGCTATCATGGCAATAAAGTTGTGTACTTTAATTAAGAATCTGCAAGTTGTAGTGTACCACAGAGAACAAAATCAGAAATATAATTTGTTCCTGAATGTTGTTAAAGACCTTACAGAAGCTATATGTCTTTTCATCCATGTGTGCAGGTCATCTGTGCCTGCTTACTCATTAGTTCGCACAGGTCAATAACTTGGACTGGAAGCTGAGCTTTAACATTCAGGAATAACCTATACAACCATAGAGACAACACTGTAGTTTAGGAAGGATGCATACAAAATGGGCATGCTGTGCTTCCTGACATTCTGGGATGCCCTTGAAGTCTAATCTGCACATCGTGTAAGACTTCAGCAAAAGTATCTATCTTTTCACTTCACTATTTACCACAAACTGCCAGCCTGTACTAGGTCATGGGGTTTTTTTTCTGCTACATAGACAAGAATTTGGATTATAAATTTTACTTGTAAACAGAAGAAAAAAAACCCAAATCAAGAACAAAAAACACACAAAATCCCCAAATGATATTATGCTAGAATTCTGAAGTAGTTGCCTCAACTGTTCCATCCTGAAACAGTAACAGCACCAGAGTGTAATAGAAATGACACTATTTGTTGTCATAAGTATATATCTTACAAGTATGATGGTGGATAGTGATTTTTTTATATCTTCCAAAATTTGAATTCATATTTAATAATAAAAATAATTTTACAGTGTCTAAAGAGGTAAATAGTTCAGACAGAACAAAACCATAATAGGTATACACCTTAATAAGCAAAAATGCAAAATTTATAATTCTTTGAGAATTGAGAGGTCTCAAAGGCCTTTTCTTTTGCCCTTGACTTTGGGAAGACATTTCAGTCATAGCTGTAGTGTTGACCAGTTACTCTGTCAAATCCAGGCTGCTGTCAGAGGAGTTGCTTAGTGGAAAAACTGACAGAAGCCCAGTTCACACTGGACATCTTCCATGTCTGCACCAGTGTAGCTAACTCAAACCACTGGAATTCAGGTGGATTAGCCCATAGGTAAATGAGTTTCAAATGGTTATGACAAAAAGGAGAAATCTATAGCACTGAAAAAATTCTGATGTGAAAAATGTACTATCTAATAGTTGTTTTTGGTTTTTGTTTTTTTTTTTTTATATAAGATCATATTGGCTGTGAGAACTAATGCATTTCCATGTTCGATATCCCATGAAAATGTTCTATTATGTTTCAATTTAAGACCAGGAAATTGTACATTTAGAAGTTCCTAACACCCACTGAAAACCTTTGGATTGTTAATGTTTTCATCAGGAAATCTGGACAGTAGGAAGCTGAGCTCCTCGTTATATTCTGCCGGCTAATTCATGATACATCATTAAAATTTTAAAATCCACCTTTTTTGTCAAGTATTTTTCCTTGTATTAATTACCTAATCACAACAGACTCGATTAATAGTCCTCGTAAAATGTGGTTTCAGCCTGTTGGAAGGGTCCATCTGGTTAGAAAATTTGTCCTTATTATGGAAATTGTTGTGAGAAGTGCTATTGCTGTTAAATGCTAGTACAGTATTTAAAACAGAGGGCATACAGAGTCATGGTGGAGAATGACAAGAAAACCATAAAGAAAATAAGAAGATCTTTCCACTTTATTTGTATGCACTGTATCTCAGAGACTCCATATGCAGTATATATCATGGAATAAATGTTTTGAATGAAATAAATTTGAATTTTCTACACATTTTAAAAACTAGCTGTATCAGATGCATGGGATTTTTTTTATGATTCTGGTACTCTGATGGTATGCTCTACAAAATGCCCACAGCTAGAAACATGTGGTTAATATAATTTAATTTAATTTAATTTAATTTAATTAAAACACTTGATAATAATGTTGTATGCTAAGATGTTATATGAGAAATTCTGAGTTTAACTGTGGCTCACAGGATCAATGTATTCAGTAATCATTGAGTTAAATAACTTTCAGAAACAAACACTTTTAATAATATTGATATTCAGGAGCATGAGACTGATTTTTTTTCACCCATGTTCTAATAGTTATAATGTGTTTGACAAGATGTCACATTGATAAGATGTGAGTGTATGTCTGTCTAGGTATCAAAGTAGCTATAGGTTATACATGTATAAATCTTTATATATTCATGTTTATAATCTAATCTATAATCGCACAGTGACATATCTGGATCATGTATTAGGATATGTGCAGTCATGTATTCATGGATATGACTCATGGAGCATCATTATAACCTGTTTCATACAAGACAGTGATGGAGCCACAAGACTTCAAGCAATATGAAGACTTCAAGCTTCATAATTTTTGAAAAGCTGAATTCAAAGTACAAGTGTTTCTCTTTGAATCAATGTAAATGAAATCAAGTGATGTTCACGAAGATTTCCAAAACCGTGGTTAGCACTGAATAACACAAAAGCAAAACCAAAAAATATCTGTACATGTCACATCAGTGCATGTATTAGACAAAAGCTGGTAACCCAAATGTACCACAGCAAGGGTCCCCTTTTCTAAAAGAAAACCGCATGGGATTGATTTAAAACTTCTGGAAACAAGAATACCTCCCCTGCATTCCCCTTTAACTCCCCACCCTAAATGGCAATCCTTCCTTTTTTATTTCACTGTTTTATAAACTGTTGTTTGCCAATATGAGGGACAGAAACTTACTTTACAAGGAAAAGCTGATTTGATTCCAGCAGCTGTGGCTTGATTTAAGACACCATACACTATGAGATTCACAGTAAAAATCACTGGAGCTAGCAGTATGGTAAAGATATTCAGACAGTGGCAGACTGTATCAGAATTGAAGGTTCATTAAATTAACAGTGTAACTTCAGCATTTGTTCTCAAAAAGCACTTTGTTTTCCATTCATACACAAAACACAATGAACAGATATTGATGCAGTATCTCTCTTACTCAGACAACAATTCATTATCATTCTAAATTCATAAAACTTTGTCAGAGTTTAAAATTATTTTTTAAGCATCTGTTTCTTTCATAAAGTGGGAATATGCTGATTTGAGACAATACTTCCTTCAAAAATACTAGAAAAATCTATCCTGATCAACACAGAGAGGGCGTTAAGGTAATTTCTGACATGCTCAGACACTCTTGATGCTGAACACAGCTTCATGGAAAAAACCTATACAGTAGCCCAGAATACCAATTGTTCATCTCATTTATTTCTTCCTATTGGGTATATGTGGAATGACATCCTAATAGAGTGTTAATGAAGAATTAATTAGAATTAAGTGCTTCAATAGCAGTTGGTGATTATTAGCTTTCTTAGTATGGGGCAATTTAATTCTTAAGCAGCTCCCTCACTTTTTCAAAATGGGTATAAAACAAATAGAAAGGCCATTAGTTCTCCCTTCTTCCCTCAAGCCTTGAATTTGCATTCCTTTATACGGTGACATTTTTAGGGTGATCTTTAATGGTAGCACTAGAAACCCATCTCTCCTGCCTCTCTAAAGGAAAAGGACTGTCCAAGTTTTCAGTAAGCTTTTTATATGTAGATTCCATCACCATGTTTCAACTCTGCTGTGAAGAAGCCATTTTGTAACAACAAAGATGTTGCTCAGCGTCCACGCTCCCCCAATTCTCAACCCGTCCGCTTAGCTGAAAAGTCTTGCATCTGGGCTCTAGATACATAGGAAATGTAGCATCTCATAGGAGATGGACTTTGAAAACAAACTGATTTCCCATAGGTTGGAAGACACCTGCCGAGTGGTAATGACTTAAGGTCATTGTGGAACTAAGTTAATATGACCCTGAAACCACAGCTGAGAGATTTTGTATTTCTTCAGCCTAACAAAGATTAGACATTCTGTCGCTAGCATCCCTGTGCATTTCCAGACATCAATGAAACTGGCTATTTTACTTTATATTGACTCGATATGAGAAAATAAGCAGGAACAACTTCTTAGAGAATTAATTTCTTCATCTTCTGTCAATAGAATAAAAAATGGCATAAAACTGAAAAGCAGCAGGGAGTTTTGTAAAACAGGGAAGCTTCCACATTCTATATTTTTTTTTTTTTTTAATGGCCAACATTTCCCTTGGGAAGTTTGCAGCTGGATACAGGGTCTTATGGTTTTCTTTCTTTGATGTATTTTATAGATACTACGGTTAGGGAAAGGGGAACACAACAACTTTCTGACATGAAAAAAGATGAGGCTAAAATTAATATACTATGGTTTTGTATTACCTTTCTAATTCCTCAGTTTCCGTAGTGATGATGCTGCTGGAACTTTTCATGGCAAGCCAGAGCTATAGAATTGTGTCACAGCATTTAAAATATGCACACTGCTTTGGATGGTACAGTTGGGGTAGCCACAACTCTATTTAGAATTGCTGCTAAATCTGCATCTCCCTGTGTAAATGGCAACTTAAAAAATCAGCATTTTTAGGTTAAATTTCACCAATTTAATATAACTAAGGTGCGGACCCCCGTGCCAAAACAAAAACCAAAACAACAAAACCAAAAATTCTACAACAATATTTAAAATAGTAAAATGGAGTATGCATTCAAGAATAGCCTGTTAACTCAGGCTTAAAAAGAAAGCAACAAAGTATATTTCATATGAATAAGTATATACAGTTCCTAACAGCTTGAATTTAGTCAGAGGATGAAAAGTCCTGTGTGTACAGTTTTTTTAAGTTCTACCTTAAATTTTACTCATCTTAATGAACCAGAATGTTTATGAATCAAAGGAAAATTACTTTTGCAGTCTGTAACTTCATAACAGTTTCATACACACAATAAGTATACATTTATTTATATATATAAATATGTGTATATATCTGTAAACCTTTTACTGCTGGATAATCTAAACATGCATCTGGGAAATATTTAGTTCTAACTAATCATCTTGCTGAAATAGGAGAGATTTGTGTGTGTGTGTATAAAAGCTTCTCCAGCTCGGAATGGCTTAGCTTGAGAAGTACCGTCTTCATAAGGTTATCTTCACTAATCAGATTAACAGTGAATTACTATTAACTTAAGAGAATTTTGGAAATTTCCAAGCAGGAATTGAACTCAGAGAACTCAGTAGTTTTAATTAATGGAGGAAGGAGAGGAAAAAAAAAAAAAGAAAACGAAAGTAGAAGGCAGTCTGGAAAAATGGCACTCAATTATTCTGGATTGTCTCAGAGATACAGAATTAAATATTTTAAATAATGAACAGTGTGAATCTGAGGACCACAAGTGACCTCATAAGCAGCCAAAATAACAAACAAATGATAAGTTTTTTATGGACAAACTGTCAAAACAATATCCATCTGAAGACAGGGAAAATGAAGGAAATCTTGCTGAAAGCCCACTTTGTAAGAAAGAATAATAGCATGTCACGATCATGTGGGAATATGTTCCTGTGGCAAGGACATCCATGGGAAAGAAAGGGCAGGTCTCATAGTTGCATGAAATAACTTTTAACTGCACCAGATACATGGCTGAATCAGTATCATGTAGTGATTAAACCCATGAAGGAAAAGAGATCATACTGTTTGTAGGACTATATAAGCAAGGTTCTCGTTTTAAAGAACTGAAATGTAAGGCACCAATGAGAAATATTTGTCCAATGTTGAGATAGCTCTGGGAGAGCCCAGGTGCTGAGTAACACATATTTATTCCTCTAAGACAGAATCTTACTTTAAGGTATTAAAAGTTAATTACATGAAAACATAAGAACAGCAGTGCGGGTTTGGACTCTGTGTCTACCAATATCCTATCTTTGAGAGCAGCTGAAACACAAGCTTAGTAAAAGGCAATAAGAATAGGGTGAGCTCGCACTAAATGCTTTCCTGTAATACCCCCTCACCTTCCAGAATTCTGTAGTTCAGCCACTTTCTGAGACCTAGACTGCAACTTTCTGGTTATATCAATGTGAAATACATGTAACACTGATGCATACAGGTATACATTCATATACATATATATGTATACATAAGTACATGAACAATTATGTATAAATGTATGTGCATAAGCATGCATATACGGTTTTGTGTTACTGTCTGTGCATACACACATCTCGCATAGATCCACTTACTTGTTTTTCCCCCTTTTTTCACAAATGTGATGTTATATTAATAAATAAAATATAATGGATCATAAGGCAAATTTACTTCAATGTATCAGCTTATTCTTATCTTCCCTCCTTGTTTTGTATTCATAAGAACATCTTTGACTTAAGAATGTTTTAAAGTCCTCAATTTGTAATAAGCTTTTTGCCAAGGGGATTTTATAGCTGGGTAAAACCCTGCGAGTGTGTTGTGGTTATGACCTGGACTTAGCTCTTACTGTTTTCAGTGGCTGGTTTTGTAAATTTTATATTTTGCATTCATTCTATAATTCAGAGAAATTTGAAAGAAAAAAGGAGAAATTTTATAGTTATTAATTTTCGTGCTCTGGAGAGTAGGAACAAATATGTTAAATTTGTAAATTAAAGGTTTATATAAACTGAAATTTCTAGTTTATAAAAAATGAATCATGTAGTCATAAAACATCTCCATGCCAAATATCAATAGCTACAAGGTTCAGCCTTGGCTATGCATGTGGGTATGTGTGCGGAAGTGCATACAAGCACACTGCTTTATAATGCTACAAAACTGGAACAAGTATAAAATCATTCACAGTACTAATAGCTGTACAATCAGAAAAAACTATTTGCAGCAAAATCCATTCTTTAACCTTATAACACTCGTGTTAACAAAACTAAACCTTTCACATTTAAGAGAATACAGTCTGACATATTAAAATCAGTACGTAATTGGCTGGAAAAATTGCTATTCAAAATCAACTATATATGCCTTTCTTTCAAGTGGTTTCTATTAGTTTATCAATAAACCTTCCATGTACTTCGTGGCTCAGTTGCTGACAGAGTTCAATCAATGTAGGTAGGCCTCCAGCAGCAAGATTTTCCAAGATCACTTGAAGAGCAATGTGTGGAAAGCAAACTAGTTACTGATTTTATTTTTTTTTTTAAATGAAGGTATTTGTCAATTACAGCTGGTGCCTAAGGGATCACAAATGATGGCATCAATACCAGGCTGACCTAGCAGACATCAGAAGAATAAAATTCAGTATTTTTAAGAGTTCCATATATCTATGAGACTTCATTGGCAATGCTTTGAAGTTGAGATGGACATAGTAATACCTGTAGCCAAATGAAGCAAAAATAAAGACAAAAGAATGATACGTGCTAACCTAACCACATAGGAAGGCTTCAGTGCACAACTGAAGTGTGAACTTCAGCCAACGACTGAATGATTCTTTTAAAAATTCATTTCTGTCTTCCATTTCAGAGAAGGATGGTGTTCTGAGTCTGTCCTGACACTAGAAGAGTTGCTGGTCTATGCAGTTGGCCAAACACATACCACAAATGTGATATATGTTGCATTTCACTTGTAAGCTCCTACTGCTGAGCTCGGCACAGAGGATGGATGTCTGTAAGAAAGGTAGCCCTTTCTGTAAGAAAGATAGATTAAGGGCAGTGGGAGAGAATTAAGGAAAATATTTTTGTAAATATTTTCAAGTTTTGAAAAATTTCAGTTCATGCCTTGGACTCTTTTTGTGGAAGAGTTGCGCAGCTTGATAAACAACTGTCTACTCAAACTATTGCGTGCAAGAACATACTGCTTTTTTTAACTACAGCACAGATTGTGTGGGGGAAAACTCCTACAGATTAAAGAAATAAAAGAAAGGTGGAGCATAACTTCATCCCCTGACACTGTTGACACCTGTAATGACCATCCTACTGGAATTCCACTACATGACATAAATAATTTCATAGAAGAAATGCATTTATTCTAATATACTTCCATTTTGTGTTTTAACTTACAACAGGATATTGTTTTTGTCAGCTGCAGATGAGTAGGGCCTTTTTTCATTAGCATATGACCTACGCAAAGGAGTTGACATCTCCCAAGAAATTCAGAATGAATGTTTGCTTACAGTGATTTGCATTACATAAAGTATATGGCTGGTATCTACAAAACACAAAAAATTCTTCAGAAATAGAAAAAAAAAAGGCAATTGTAATTATTTAATTATTGGGTTTTTTTTTCTTCACTGTGGTAAAAATCCTATTTATTTGAATGTAAATACAAGCACAGACACACTGGAGTAGAATATTCAGAAGTGCATGAACAACTTGGGAGTACCTAATTTTGCCACATTAGGGGTGCTAAGTGTGGTGTTTTCTGAAACCTTAATTTTTGTTTTCTTCCCTCTTACAGTATTGTGCTAGCTTTGTACCACCTCCCTAAGCATCCCTCTTTTAATTATCTTTTCCATCTGATTCATATGGCATACAGTGCACCTCATATATTCCTTATCTCAGTATATTTAGTATCTATGAATGAATTTGTTTCAGCACTGCAGCGTGTCAAATATGAGCTCACAGACAAACCAGTTTTAAACAAGCGCTTCCTTAGAATTTTCCCTATGTCATAAGCAGTGGGTGGAAGGCAGAAGATTCTCGACATCCGAAAGTCATTTTCTATAGCATGAAGGTGGAAGGGTTTAATTCATAAAGAAACTGCTCTATGGAACAATCACTGCCATGGGCTGAATTTGCAGTTAGCAGTTTTCCTTTTTAAGTAGTATTTTTTTTTGCTGTAGGGGAATACAAGCAACCGTGCACACACTGGGGTGCCAGGAGGGGAAGAGTGCATCGTGTCTTCTCTGACAGCTACTCCGCTACTCCAGGTACACCAGCCTTTCTAAAATTCAGATTACAGATATTTTTCTAATATACTTTAATGCCTTCTTTCTAGTTTTTCTTACAGAATGCCTCCAATTTCCCAATATCCTTTCCAGCTAATAAAACTTACCCCATGACTTTTCTGTTTCCCCTCCTGACCCAGGCAGTCAGCCAAAGCCCATTTGTAACCACAACTGTTTCTGGCAGTTAAGTTCCTTAACTCCTAAGTGTAAGAAATAAGAAAATTAATACTTTATACTATATACACTATATAATTAATATTTTACACTATATCCCTGTGAATTGAGGCAAAATCAAAACAAAATTATTGAGAAGGCTGAGAGGAAGCACTAAATACCTCTTTATGTACATAAAGAGGTACATTGTTGGGACCTTTTTTTTGGGACCCTTTTCATTCAGTCATTTGTTATTTTGACTATATTTCATAATCTTGCTAATTATTTATCAAAATCTATTTGGGCGATCAATACATTTTTGTAATTGCAAGCAAAAGTGGTGTCTCCTGAACACTGACCTAATTGTGAGTTAGAGTTTCAAAACCCACTTGAGGTCCGGACCATAATATAGTCTACCTGCTTCACATCAGTGTTAAACCTTCTAGGCACCTTCATTAATTTTATGTATTTTACTAAGCTTAACAATCCTTTTTGAGCAAAACTTCAGGTACTTGTCATGTGGTGGGGGTCAGATTTCAAGTAGTTAGTTACCTACCAGCTAAACCATTTCCCAGGGAAGAGAGCTGAAGGTTCCAGCCTCAATGAGATGGCTCTTAGTATAGGGGTCCAGTTTTAAGAGAAGGGCTGCAGATAGTGACAGATACTGGCACAGATTCTTCATGACTGTGGCTGCAGTGCATGACATGGATTTGGCCTTCTACAGTCTAAGTCTGCTGCTTGGGTAAATGGTTCTATAGTTACTATGATTTCATCTTGAATTTTATTAAGCCTCCAAAAAATGCCATCCTCAAACGTCCCAAATAGGCAGAAGATCCTAATATTTCCTATTGGTTCCTCTTACTCTCTACAAGAAGGAGTGGATGTATATTTAAATATGTACAGAGATGTCTGATATACAGGGGAAAGACTGCAAAATGAGATGGGAGATCTCCATCCTGAACATTTTCAACAATTTCTTTCTCCATCCGTTAAGGATATGACAGTGAGACTGGATCATCCAACAGAGCTCACCCTCAAGACAGACACTTAGGAGTTACGTAAGATTGCATGTCGGGTCAGGTGTCTGAATACCTGGGATGAATTCTACCCAAAGCCGTGTCTATTTTTTTGTGCAGTAGATTTCAATATAAAGAGGTATTTCCTTTTACTTCTTTCATCCTTGGAAATGTGTTTATTTGCTCTTGTTTTCATTTGAAGTGACAATCAACCGTATTTTAACATGTGTTTAAATATTTCTCCTTAATAATCCCAAACTCTGAAGCTAACAGAGCTGTTAAGAGCTGAAGATTCCTTTGTTTTATTAATGTTAGTTAGGTAATCCCTATGATCTTCCTGCCTAAAACTGCTCTGGACAGATACCTGATGAATTTCAAACAATGTAAAGGCCAACACTTTAGCTAAGCTCTTGGTCTATCTCATGTTTAAAATTCATTAATTTGCTTTGCCAGCTTTCTGGTTTAAGAGCAGGGGCTAAAAAAAGGAAGCAAGGTAGAAAACTCCATGTTCATATGTCATGAGACTCTAAAATAAATGAGAATGAAAAAATAAAGCACAAAAGAATGTATTTTCTACCACTTGCTGCAATTTTGTAATCCAAATTCTAGGTAAAAAAAAAATAAATAAATCTTTCATTATGAAAATATGCACTGTTTAGAATTCTTTCATCTAAATATGCTTAAGAAAGTACAATATTTAATTACACTTATCATTTAGATCAACATTAACCAAGCAATTTGTTTTAACTAGATGCAGAGGAACTGTTGTTCATATCCTTAGTTTGTAACGATGATTACTCTGTTTCAATAAGTATCACTTCACACCAAATGGCTCCATCTATTATGCCAAAATATGAAATGCAGTTCTAACAGTTAAAAAAAAAATTAAATTTAATTTCAGGATTGCTAACTGTGGGTCTCCATTTCAGTTTCTCATAATTTTGCCAAGCTTGAGTCATTTGTGCTAAAATCACCCACAGATGTTGGTAGCAGCCTGGGTTTTTTTTACTAGGGAAATTTTCTTCATTTTCTTTTTATTTTTTCCTTTCTTTTTTTTTCTTCTGTTTTTTTAAAAAAGCAACCAACCAACAGAGTAGTTCACTCAGGAGAGCTGCCCATAAAGCACTCAAAGAAAAACAGCGCTATCTTGATTTGTCTTCCTAGTGCTTAGGCTTTTTGATATAGTTACATAATTACATACTATTTTTTTCCACTAAGCATTGCTTCAGTTAGGGTAGAGGAAGAACGCATCTCACGGAATATATTGGGGCTGTGCAGTTACAAAAAGCCTTCCTTGTCATTGTCATAGGCCTTCCAGCATCATTTGCTGCAGAAGATGTCAGGTGTACAGTGTGTGAGGCAGGGGGCCAGGAGATGGGACGAGAAGGTCTTGGGAGGAAAGAAGCAAAATGATGCAGCAGGCTTGAAATATCTTGGTTTTTAGCACTAAATTGTTAAGTCAGAACGTCGTATTAGCACAGCTATCCTGCTTCTTGTTTCCAAATCACTCATTCCTGGCCCAGACACCTCTCATAGATCTGCAACATACCATGTGATTAAGTGATCCTTATTTTGTAAGTGCCTGCATTGAGGGTCTAGGGTCTGATTTGCAGAAATTGTGTACACTCACAGCTGCAGTGGCTGTCTGTGGGACACTGCTTTGAGCATCTAATCTGCTGCATAATTCTTAGCACTCCACAAAATCAGGTTCTGTGTATCTGTGATTGAATAAGAAAATTAGTGGGCACTTTGGATATTTGTATCTCTGTTCCTCAGTTCTCAATCTGTAAAATGTGGATGATGATTTCATCAGATGGTTGTGGAAGTAATGTCATTATTCTAAGCAGAGCACTCAGGTGCTACACTGATGAGTACCGGAAGAAGAGCTACAGGAAATTAATAACTGTATTCAGAGCAGGGTTTAAATAGCATGCAGTAAGTAATGCATTGAAGCACTCATTGAGCATAAACGACAGAACAGCTATTGAATAGTTGCTCATTACATGGACAATTGCCATTCTCTTCAATGACAGCAACAGTAAAGAAAAACAACAACTATGTGAACCTGTAATTAAAGACTGCATCAAATTCTGAATACAAAAAAAACCCCATCTTGCTATATTTGACTTGAAAACTGTGATATTGATATTCCCTCACTTCAGACCACTCCAGTCTGTGCTCTTCCTCATTCTATTTCTTTTTCTATGTTAGAAATTTGGGCTACAATAGCTGCTATGACTCTGGCTGAATTTTATTCCTCCATAAGCAGCTGGAAAATAACATTTGGAGTCGCCTCTGCAATGTTTATCTGGTCTGTGGGCTGCTCTGTTTAACTTGGAGGAGTGATATGAGCAAAGCTTGGACAAAATCTGTTTCTGATTCATCAAGTCCTATGCTGATTTTTTCATAATTCATTTAACATAAAAGATGTATTTAATTTCCTGTGATCCTAATTTTGCTTTTACGATCCATCTCTTTCCTGAGAGTAAAACAGAATCTGAAGAAAAAGACTTTGTGACTGTTAACATGCAGTGTAGACGTCTTTGGGTAGTACCTATGCATACCAAATATAATTCTGTTTTTCACTCTGAAGTTTGTTTAAGTGCTGTTGATATAACATTTGGGAATATAATCAACAAATCTCTATAGAAACATTTTGTGGGTATTGTCACAACAGTTACAGGCTGCAGAGCTGTTCTCACTGAAATGTGAGGTGAGACCATAAGCTACTCTTTTGACAGTGATATGTCCATGCATATGTGGGACAACTCTGTCAATAGGAATAGAAGGGATGCACCTTTACAAATCAGTGACAAGCACCTCTTAAAATACAGCAATGCTTTTTCCTAAGGTGTTGCCATTTTCTTTCATTCCATCACATATGATAAAGTGATACCTTTCACATTGATTTAATCCCAACAGACAGCTTGTCTAAATTCAGCAAGGCATTAAACAATGTAAATAAGAAAAGCTTTTGCCTAAAACTTCACAGAATTTGCAACAAATGTTCATGATCTCATGCAATTTCTTTCCAACTCTAAATAAACTGATATGTGTGATATGACCTGTAAGTAGCCAGAATGGGATTAATTTTATAAAAGTTTAGAAGTCTGCTGTGTACACTTTGACACACTTGACAACCAACTTCATCTCCCTTCATAGTCAATGAAAGCATTTTAGAACCCAATCTATCTAGCATATTAGGATGTCTATGTCTGGATGAGGTAGACAGCACCCATAAACTCCTATTTTTTGAGTGAAAGAAAGTTTTACTATGGGAACCTCAGGGAATCTGGATGAATAATTCAGACAGAAAAATGCACATTTGATCATAACATCCCAGTTTGTTGTTAGATAGATAAAATATAAATTTTATCTTAGAGTTATTAGTAATTTAAACTGGTAATTTACACAGGCAGTGGAATATCCACATCTAGATTGCTGAATTATTCAAACAGTCCTTAACATGGATGGGACTGGGGTCACCTGGCATTTATGCAACTGGTAGCAAAGGGATACAAAGTGAGAGTCAGTGCATGGCCTGGCCTATGGGTAAGACAGCAAGTCCAACATTATTTAATTTACAAGTATGTATGTGGTTTATATATACGGCATTCTAGCAAGTGAAATGCATCCATTCTGCTCTTGAAAGAGACTGATAGCTGGATCCAAGTAGAAACATGGCAATAAGAAATGCCCAAAAATAGATCTCTGGAGTTATGAACAAATTTTAGTATTTGTCTCTGTCTTCCACTAGCAGTCATAGTATCTTTCTCTTCTTAAATAGGATTTGAGTCTTTAAACACACTCTTAATGAGCTTTGCTGTTGCAAGTAAACTTTTATGGTTAGGCATACTAAATAAACATCTTTGAAGTCAGGATACCATCTCTTATATCAATAAGACTGATATACAGCTTCCTGTGTGGCAAATATCACTCGAATAGGTACAGGTCTTAATTACTCTTTCTTATATTTCTATGCATGTGTTAACCTGAGATTAGCAGTTAACACACCAGGAAAGTAATCTCCTTCTAATGAACTTAAATCTCAGGTAAGTGGAGATAGATTTCAAATGCAAAACTAAAAAGAGATCAAGGTAAAGAAAATGAGTGTAGTGCATGCTAGATTTTGTAATATTTCAGCCATTTGAACAGAAGCATCCTAAATCTCTTTTCATGTATATTCTGTGAATACTATTAAGGATCCAGACAGTAATGTTAATGGTGTCTCAGATATTTCAGGCTTTGAAATATGCATACTAAATTTAGAATGTGGAGGCAATGGTAAAACCCAGTAACTATATATACTTTCTCATGTACAGCAATATATACTGACACATGTGATCCATGAGAAAGAAGGTAGGGGGTCATATTAAGTGAAACAAAGCCAGATCAGCCAGTCAAAGGCCCAGTTTTTTGAATAAAAGGGTAATAAGCAGGCAGATAGTGGATTAAAAAAGAATGATGATAATAGAGACAGTTGGGAAAGATACTGTAATTCTGAGTTCTGCAGCTACAAAGATTAGAAATGCAAAGGTGATAACAGTAAGCAGTTTTCATTCAGTGCTTTATATTCTTTTCAAGCTGGACACTATAATTCACCATGTATTTGGAGTTTCATATTCCTTTCCTTTTCTGTCTGTCAAACTCCCTACCATTTCTCCCACCTGCCTCCATTTTCAAACTTCAACTTGCATTGTCACTTTTTATCATATTGTCCCCTTTCTTCAGGATCATTCCACTTCTTTCATTTCTTGCAAACTGGCTCTCTCAGTCCTTTGGTTGGTGCTTGTCAGTTTGGTGTTTATTATGGATATGACTCTAACTCTGAGAGCAATTATGTTGAAAATAAGGACAATTCAGAGAATCACAGAATCATAGCATGTTTTGGGTTGGAATGAACTTTAAAAGTCATCTAGTTTCAACGACCTTCCATGGGCAGGGACACCTTCTGCTAGACCAGGATGCTTAAAGCCCTGTCCAAGCTGCCCTTGAACACTGACAACTTCTCTGGGCAACCTGTGCCAGTGCCTCACCACCCTCAAAGGAAAAAATTTCTTCCTAGTACTTCATCTAAATCTCCCATCTTTCAGTTTAAAACCATTCCCCCTTTGCCTATCACTACATGCCCTCATAAAAAGTCCCTCTTCAGATTTCTTGTAGGCCCCTTTCAGATACCGGAAGGCTGCTCTAAGGTCTCCCTAGAGCCTTTTCTTCTCCCGGCTGAACAACTCCAACTCTCTCAGCCTTTCTTCATAGGAGAGGTGCCCCAATCCTCTGATCATCTTCCTGGCTTTAATCTGTATCCAGAGAAGCAAGTCTTTGTCCTCCTTGTGTCGGAACCTTCTGTGTTCAGTGCTGAACACAGTACTGCAGGTGGTGTCCCATGAGAGTAGAGTAGAGAGGAAGGATCACCTCCTTTGACCTGCTGGTCACGCTTCTTTTGATGCAGCCCAGTGTATGCTTGGCTTTCTGGGCTGTGAGAGCACACTGCCAGCTCATGTTAAGTTTTTCATCAAAAACAAGCCCCAAGTCTTTCTCCTCTGGGCTGCTCTCAATCTAGTCTATTCCCAGCCTGTATTTATGCTTGGGATTGCCCAAACCCAGGTGCAAGACCTTGCATTTGGCCTTGTTGAACTTAATGAGGTTTGCATTGGCCCACCTCTGAAGCCTGTCAGGGTCTCTCTGGATGGCATTTCTTCCCTTCAGCAAATTGACCCCATCACACAGCTTGGTGTGCACTTGATCACACTCTCCATGTCATGGACAAAAATGTTAAACAGCACTGGTCCCAGTACTGATCCCTGAGGCACACCAGTTGTCACTGGTCTCTACTTGGACATTAAGACACTGATCACGATTATTTGGGTTTCATCAGGAATTTTTTGGCAGTTCATATGTATAGTCTTCATTTCCAAAGGAACTTTTGGCTGCTGCCTTTCTGTGTCATTAGCTTAGCCTTTAAGACTACTGATCATAAAATCATAGAATAGTTAGGGTTGGAAAGGATCTTAAGATCCTCAAGTTCCAAACCCCCTGCCGTGGACAGGGGTGTGTCACCCTAGACCATGTTACCCAAGACTCCACTCAGTCTGGCCTTGAGCACTGCCAGGAGTGGAGCATTTACCACTTTAGGCAACCTGTTCCAGTGCCTTACCACCCTCACAGTAAAGAACTTCTTCCTTATATCTAACCTGAACTTCCTCTGTTTAAGTTTAAACCCACTACTCTTTGTCCTATTGCTACAGATCCTAATGAAGAGTCCCTCTGCAAAAAGATGTGGGTTTCTCCAAAGGAATCATAACGGAATTTCTTCTGGAAGCCTGAGATCTGATGAAGACTGATCCAAACCCTTGCTACCGACAGGACTGCCTAGGTTAGAATAGGTTGCTTAGGGCCTTGTTTTAAGCATCTCCAAGGCTGGATGTTCTGTCTTTCTGGGCAGCCTATTTTGGTGATTGACCACCTCAGCCTGTTAAGGCTGAGAGAAGACAGTGCCAGCAAAGACCAAGGCAGAGAAGCATCAGATACTCAGGTCTCTTTCCCTTTTTCTTTTGGATATAAATAATATATAATAAGATTATGTAATATTTTAACTCATTGTGAAACCAAGTGAAAAGACAAAATTCCAGTTGCTTTATTTCATTTCACCACAAAACCTTGGTGATTGCACAGGGCTAAATGTATGTAATTTGGGAAGATAATGCCAGCTAGGGTTCACGTGCACTATCTCATCGCTTAGGAGAATTGGGTTACAACAGATTGTGAAACTGATTGCATTTTCTAAATTTATACTCTGATAAGTTTCCCAGAAACTACCTTTCCTCCCTGCAGAGATATGGCAGAATTTGTACTCAATTTACACATGGTAAAACTGACATATATTGAGATTAGCATAATTATCAGTGGCTTAAGCCTGTAACTATAGGAGGAGATAAAATATGGGAAGTTGAAAGATCATTCAAAATTATATTTATTGAAATGTCTTAGGTCTTCCGAAAGGGGCAATGTTCGTTTTCTTTAATTTGCTTTGAGTTTTATTTAACTTATGCAAAAAATGACCTTAGTTTTAAGATTTAGATCAGATATTGCAAACAAGAATTTGGGCCCTGGAAAGTTACCAAAGAGAAATGTGTCTAACTTTTCACATGGCATATGCAGCACTTACTTTAGTATTTTTAGTACATTTTAAGTAGGGGTGCAAAGCATTTTGCCAACAGAATGCCAATACTTCTAGCAAGTTAGGTCTTTCACTAAAATCTTCCAAAAATATTCCAAGAAAGAAGCATATATGTTAATAAGTATTGTTCTACCTATTAGAGGCAGCATTTGCTTGCAATTACAGCTTATGATTGCAAGTTAATCAGTCCATAACTGTTTCCGACTTGAAAATTAACTCTGCACAAAAATTGCATAGTAGGGTCCTCAATCTTAGATTAAAAAAAACCCCAAAACTAAAAGATAACAACAACAACAACAAAAAAAAAAAAAAGAAATTGAGACAGAAGTAAACAGAAAAATGGGCAAAATAGCAATGAACTGGTAGAACTATTAAAACAGACAGATTAAATTCTACCTATTAGATACCTGCCATACCTTATATTAAGTATTAAAAATTTGAGGTCTATGAAAGCAAAGGTCATTTCTGTAATTTGAATACCTTAAAGCTTTCATTTAACCTATGTCTTAAAAGTACTGACTATATAAACCTTTTGAAGTTAGAATGATTGTGAAATATATTGAATCAATATAATTTATTCAGAAAAAAGCTTAAAAGTACAGTCTTACAAGGGTGAAACATGTTGATGTCACCATTATTCTGTGATAACTCAGTTTTTAGTGCATTGAACTGTGAACTGCCTACTGAATAGAAACAATGCCTCATAATAGCAAAATCCATTTTCAGATCAAGTGAAGAAAAGACAATTTACATGTCACCTCTACCCTGCTGCCTGGCATTGTCATTAAAGAAACAATCTCAATCAATGCTACTCATTTGTGAATTAAGTGTTTGTACAAAAAGGCATTAGCATTTGTCAGACTTTACTCGTTTCAGTACATTTGGGGGTCTGACATTGTTCTCCTGTATTCAAAATTCTTGTGAAAGCTTACTGATTAAAAACATTTCTCTGCTTTCTCAAATTTTCAGTTCCAAGTCATAGTAATACGAAAACCTTGGATACTACATGAAGCTGTACTTCATGGACTGAAGCTAGTCAGAATAATTTCAGATCCAATGTATTTATTGAACAACACATACAGAAAATTCACAACTGCTAGATTGTGCCGGGTAGCCATGGGAGGGCTGATCTCAGTGCTATTTAGGTGAACACGAAAAGAGTCTGAAGGCCTCTTGGATTCCTAGATGCAGTACTGAAAGCCCATAGAGAGAATTCAGTTGAAATATGTGCTATTTGCAAGGCTGGCAGTTCATCAGCTTAAAATATAATAAAACTGATACATGAGGGACTACCATAAGACCAGCGTTTTCATGGGGGCAAACCAGTCAGTCCTTCTAATGGTGACATTGTGTGATATTGCATTCAGTCAAAGTGTTTTCCAAACAAATTGGAAGGTGTCCCTGACCCAAGTTAAATTTCAAATTGCTCAAAGGACTTGTTCAGGAGTACGCAAGATGGCCCAGGCCAAAATTTTGTCAGGAAACATGCTAACATTTTTACAGTAGACATCTGTAGCAGTGTCCTGGACTTTACTAGTGTAAACGCAAGACTGCAGGGTGGGAAAGAATGAAAAGGTAAAAGCATTCCCAATACAGCTCTGTGACTTCAAACACATGCTAAAAGAAGAAACACATTAAGAATACTTTTAGTAATGAAGAATAATCTTTGAACCAATTTCCCAGCCAACAAACCCTACCAAAGGTCAAGAATATAATATCTAAAAACATGAGTTAGGCAAATCAAATCTGTATGTTATAAGAGAATTTCATAACACTAGGGATGTGTTGAGAAATTTGAAGTGTTGCTTTTTCTTTTTGAAAGAAATTGCGTAGTTCAGCCATAAATTATTGATATAAGACTTAGTAGCTGAAATTCTATGCCCTGTTTTATAAAGGAGGGTACATAATCACAGCAATTCTCTCGTCTATTGCCAGTTAAAACTTTTCTTAAAGAAAGATACTGAAAATAAGACATAGTGTAAAATTTATTTCTAACTTTATTTAACTGAATTTTAATGGAATTCTGGCATTTCTTTTGGGGGAAAATAACCAAACCAAACCAAACCAAACAAAAACAAAAGAAAAAAAAAACACCAAACAAAAAAACACAACAAAACAGACTCCAAACCAGTAAACACCAAACCAATTCTGAAGGCTCTTGCTTGAGCAGCTGCAAAATTCATTAGGGGTAATATTAGGTAAAAACTGTATAATAATCCAAGACAACTTCCTGTGAGAGTACTGTACTCCTCTGTGACACTTAACTATTTCATAAAAGACGGCCAACATCACCCCTGGAAGTTCTTCCCTGTTTCAGCAAATGAGTCATGTCATGTGAGATATCTTCTATCAGAACAAAAGTCCAGCTATGGACATCATGTGTGTATTTAGCATAAACACCTAACTCGGGTAGTCTGGGTGCCAGTGTGCCAGTGGAATGTTTGTAGAACATCTCTTTTATCATGTACTTTTTAGAGAGCCTGGATGTCTGACTGTATTCATTGAACCACCATGATGCTAATTTTAGATATCCTGAAATCTAAATTGGAAGCACCTAAGGGACCTATTTGGATCTTGTTTTTGTCCTTTGAAATAAATATTTAGGTCTTCTGAACACCTCCATAAGAACACAAAGAATCAGAAACACAGCTTAATATCAATACATAAATGCTATCATAATTCTATCTCAAACATTATTTTCTCTCCTCTACAAGCCTTTATGGTCTGAGTCTGAATCATGACTTTAATAGGGATATTTTGCAAAGCACTTTATAATATTTACACTGGAAGAAAATACAAGCTAATATACTGATTTTAAAAAGCTCTTGCTTCTTCCACATGTCACTTTCACTGATGACTGCAAAGACCCAGCAGTTCCCACATTTTCCGCTTGCCAGCTCAGTTCTGGTTGTGTGACCTCCATAGCTTTTTCTCTCACCAATTCTACAGACTGTCTTGTCTCCTGGTTATCCTGCACAGAATCTTAGACTACTTTGTTACTGGAAGATGCTTTCACCCTGTCATGAACCCAGGACACACCCTCAGGATTAATTCAGGTATGCCAAATCTGTTCCAGAGTACTTTATGTGTATACTGCTAAAGTGGATTGCCTGTTAGAGTGAATCACTGTGCGTGGATCACTGTTTAGCATTTAGATTCAGGGAACAGTTTAGGCTGGAAGACACCTCTGGAGATCATTTGGTCTTGGACCTCCTCAAAGTAGTGCCAGCCTAGATTAGGTTACTCAAGGCCTTGTCTACATAGCTTTCACTGGTACTCTGGGGTGGAGAGTCCACAGTGTCGCTAGGCAGCCTGTTGCAGGTTTGTCTACCCTTGTGGTGAAAAATAAATCCTAATGCACAGCTAGAATTTCTTTTGTTGCGCTTTCGTCTGACCCTTTTTGTTCTTTTTCTGTCCTCCTGCAAGAAGCATCTGGCTCCATCTTCTCCATATCTTCCCATAGGCATTAGGTAGCTCCCAACATCTATATCTGCCCTCAGATATCTCTTCTTAAGGCTGAGCAAACCTACCTTCTTCTCTTTGTACATTATGTGCTCAAGTACCCTGACAATCTTGGTAGCCCTTCCCTGGAGACATGTCTATGGAGACACTTCTATATATTCTATCTTTTTCTTTATTGTATTGGGATATAACTGTACACAGTATCCAAATGTCACCAAACAAGTATGAACCAAAAAGGAAAATCAGTCTCAAACTGTTGGCTGCATATCTGCTAACAGTCCTATATGCAGTTTGCCTTCTTTGCTGTAAAGGAATAGTGTTGATTCTAGTGCATCTTCTTCAGCAGGACTCCTGGTTCCTTTTCTGCAAAACAGAATTGGCTTTCTGATCTGTTGACCAGCAGCCCCTACTGTTCCATGGGTTTATTTCATCACAGGTACACAACTTTGCCTTTGCCCATGCTGAGCTTCATGAGATTACTAACAGGCCATTTCTGAAGTCTGTCAAGGTCTCTGAGTGGCAGTCCACCCACCAGCATATTGTTCCGTTCCACCTCGGGTTTGTCCCCTCTGCAAACTGGGTCATTCATGAAGTTATTAAACAGTATTGGCCATAGCATTGCCCTCAAGGAATCCCTTTGGTTATCAGTTGAGAATTAGACTTTTTTCCTGATGATCACCACACTTTGAGTCCTGCGATCAGCCAGTTTTCAATCCGCCTTGTAGGTTACCTGTCTAGTCCAGCTCTCTTTAGTTTGGGTACAAGCATACTATGGTCATCTCATCAAAACCATTGCTGAAGTCAAAGTAAGCAGCATCCGCTACACTTCCCTCATGGATGGAGATAATCATCTTAACACAGAAAAAGCCAAGGCTTCCTCTGGGCTATATACTGTATCCCTTGGTGTGAGAGGAAAAAGTGTCAGCCCTGTAAGGGCTGTTTTTATAGTTTGAAAGTAAGATCAGTTGATGAATGCTTTGGGGAGGCACAAAGGCATACATGACCATTTAAGGGTGGACTAGATGATCTCCAGAAGTCCCTTCCAGCCCTGGTGATTCCATGAAATAGTAAGAGAGGTAATCAAATTGCCAATTGGGAATGGACCTGGGGTGAATTATCCTCTGAAGCACATCCCACTTTCATCTCAAGAAGGACTAGTTGATTCACTCCAGAAAAGAGTCTGAGGGTGAATAAAAAATTAAGTGAATGGATTTCTGGGAAGAAACTAAGAAACTAAGTTCTTTGACTGTAAATATCCTTCTAGCTTAAAATCTGAGCTCCTTATCACTTTGTTATCTGACATGTTCTTTGCTAGGAGAACAGAGTAGAAAGCACAAGGATGGATAAACTCTCTAAGCTTTCCAACATAAAAAGAGAGTATAGAACATGTCTTTTCCGGCATTTTGCATGTCCCTTGATGGTTAAAGAGCAGAGTCAGAAGCAAAGTTCCTTTCTTTATAGCTGAACAAGAAGAGTTTCAAACTTCTTTAAGCTATAACATGGAAAAAGCTGGACACCACAGATCTAGAGGAAGACAAACTCAAAAGCACAATCTGCCTTAAGAGTTATACTGTTTACATAAAGGGACTTTTTTAATAGTGTAATTAGTAATGGTTCGATCCAAAATAATTCTGAAGAAAAAGTATAAAGATGGACAGGAAGCATGAAATCTATAGAGCAGAACAGGTGAAAAATCAAGTGTGAAACTGGCAATTTTTTGTGTTACATAGGGCTTTGTTGTTAGACATGGTGTTACTGGAGCTGAGTTGCTGAGGTTATGCTCTCTAAACAACAGCAGAGTATCATGTTGAGGTTACAGGGTCTTTAATACAGATTTGAAAAATGTGAAAATTATGATAAAATCATAGAATCATAGAATAGTTAGGGTTGGAAAGGGCCTTAAGATCATCTAGTTCCAAACCCTCTGCCATGGGCAGGGAAATTGAATCAAGCTAGAGAAGGTATGATCAATAAATGGCTTAGACTATTTTACTAGGAATGGAGATAAAATGGATCATCTAATCTGGACTCACTCTGACAGGTCCATGTCCCTCTTGTGTTTGGGGCTTGTCATGGTTTGATGCCAGTTGGCAACTAAACTCCACACAGCTGCTCACTCACTTACCAGCCCTGGTGGGATGGGGGAGAGAACTAGAAGCGTAAAAGTGAGAAAACTCTTGGATTAAGATAAAGACAGTTTAACAGGTAAAGCAAAAGTTGTGTGTGTAAGCAAAGCAAAACAAGGAATCCATTCACCATTTCCCATCAGCGGGCAGGTGTTCAGCCATCTCCAGGAGTGCAGGGTTCCACTACACATAATGATGACCAGTAAAGACAAATACCATCACCCCAAACAGCCCTCTCCCCCCACCCCTTTCCTTCTTCTTCCCCTAGCTTTATATACTGAGCACGACATAATGGGTACGGGATATCCCTTGGCTCAGCTGGGGTCAGCTGTCCCGTCTGTGTCCCCTTCCAACTTCTTGTGTACCCCCAGCCTACTCACTGGTGGGGTGGTACGAGAAACACAAAAGGCCTTGACACTGTGTAAGCATTGTTCAGCAATAACTGATCCATCCCTGTGTTATAACACTATTTCCAGCAAAAATTCAAAACATAGTCCCATACAAGCTAATATGGAAAAATTTACCTTTATCACAGTCAGAACCAACACAGGGCACTGGAGCTGAACAGAGTACTCCAACTGGGGTCCTACAGTCACCATTGAACTATGTGTGGTAAATTTATTAGACTTTCTGTGCCTTCAGGTTGTACTTTGTGCTGAACACAGCAATGGATGCAGCATTTCCAACTGAGAATAGAATACTACCTGAATAACTGGAAAAGCACAAAATATATGGAATAAAAAAAAAAATCAACTTTAATTAATTAGTGTTAAATATCATTATCGAGTTTATTTTCCATTTTTGTTTGGGTTTTTCTTTTTTTTTGTGCTTGTTGCTGTTGTCATGCTATACAATTAGAAGATTACGTTCAGAGACATCGTGACTTTGGTTTGTTTATTTCAGAGGCATACACTGAACAATCTTAACTCTTTTCTTGTTTTGCTTATAAATCCATAACTTAATGTATCAGGACAACTTACATGACACCTTAATGATATCAACCTAATTAGGTTTAAAAGCAAAACCATAATGGAAAGAATCAGCTGCAAATCTTCAAGTCTACAATATGTCTGACTCCAGTTGTGTCAGAGATGTAACCATACAGAAAAGGAACAGCTGAAGCATAAACAGTGTTTTGTGTGGCACTGCAAGATTTGCCTCCTAATTGTTCCTTTCCTGAATGTGCAATGTGGTTATTCACCTGGGGTGGGAGTTGCAGGATTGCATCTTCTATACTTTATATAGTTTAGTGAACCAAAGAACAGCTAACAACTAAACAATGTCACCTCATAGAAAGAGCACCTGAAAATATAGACGTACACTTTTTAAGCAGAAGGATCAATATAAGCTTCTGAGAGCATATCACACCAGTGTGCAGCTCCCATCTTTCTCTCTCTTTAGATTATGAAGTTATCAATGTAGCTGTCAGTCACCACAATGCAGTTAATTTGCTGGAGCCAAAGCTGCATCATCAAACTGTCCACATATCTGAGAAACTGCCAGGGGAGAAAGGAAAATGGCTGTGAGTCTAAATGCCAGCAGGATAAAGTGGGAGACCTTGATCCATGCTCATGGATATCTCTGACAGACTTCCTATGCTCCCCAGAGAAAGCAAATTTTGCTCAGCTTCCCTCCAACAAAATATGGAGTTAACACTGTTACTGAAGTCAGGAGTTTTTAGCAGATTATTAACTGCATAAATATTAGAGTGATGGGGAATCTCACAGATAAAGGCTTTGATGGAGTTTTTTCTCTGCATGAAAAGAAATATAAACCAAACAAACTCCACCTCAGTAGAGTTTCCATCTTGAAGTCACTGCAAACTGAAGATAGCTATGTCCAGGTAGGTA
>WYDI02014005.1:0-11655 GCA_009867235.2 Psittacus erithacus | reverse complement strand
ACTGAGCAGCAACTAAAAACATCGGTGTTATCAGCGCTGTTCCCAGGCTGAAAGTCAAAAACACAGCACTGCACCAGTACTAAGAAGGAGAAAAATGACTGCTACTGCTGAACCCAGGACACTTGGCCTGAAAAAAAAAAAGCATGCAGATTTTGATAACCACCCTGTATGTTCTAAAGGAAAGAGAGAACCAAATATATTGAATGCTTATGTAACGTGTAGACTAGAGTTTTTACGGCTGAGAAATGTGATGGTGTGACCCATAGACACGCATTTCCTATCTGTGGCACTGCTCTCCCAGCTGCCATTGTTGAATCTCAGCAAAGGGAAGGTTGTAGTTTCTTTGGAATATATTTAGCAGTATGAGAGCTTATGTTGTTTTTCCAATTAAGACTGGAGACACCCCTATCATTCAAATTCTATTTTCAGCATTCTGTCTTTATTGCTCATACCAAAGTCCAGGAGATAAAGCCAAGAGCGTGTAAAAAAAAAAAAAAAAAAAAAGAAAAAAAAAAAGAAAAACCCACCCAAAAAAAAACAACAAAAAAAATCTTGTTCCTTCCCTCCCCACCCCACCTTTTCTCACTCTCTGTTATGATTGCAGAGCTCTTGACTCTGTCTGATCTCATTACAGATAAATGCAAATTTGTTCATTACCACTTGCCGTATCGATGGCAGGTATATAATGGGGTGACCTGGAATGATCTCGCCATGATGGAGGAAGTTGAAAAAGCCTATTGTGACCCACAGACCAACAGGTATAGTGATGCTGCACAGCTTGCTCAGAGTACTGTAGCTGAGCCCTGGAGGACGACCATTTTGTTTTCTTCCTAAAGGTGTTTGACATCCATAACTTTTGATTACTGATCTGCTTGGGATCTGGAAGATGTACAAATGAGAATTCTTCTTAAAAAGAAAAGTAAAAGTGATTGAACAGAAATATCGCCCTATGTTTGTGTTCTAAAAGTAACAAAACTATCTTGCATTTAAAACTAGAGGGTAAAAAAAAGTGGATGGAATTTAGTGCTCAAAATATTGGTATTTCAGATAATGAATCATACTTTATAATAATTTAAGTTGTGCCTTTAAGCAGCAGTTCAGAGCTGGCCCTTCTCTATGGGTATTCCTTTCCCACTACAGCTAGTATCTATAATAATTTAATAGTATCTATAATATGCCTAGAGAAATTTATTAAATGGCCCCTTGTGTAAGCAGCCCATCTTGGTTTTTTGAGAGTGCATTTTCCCTTTAACTGCTTGCTGAAAGCCCCCCTGTGAGCCACATGGATTCATAGGGGACCCCAAGTTTGGCCCCAGTAAAATGGTATAGGCATTCTGACAGCAGATGATTTAGATTTTCATCTCAATTAGGCTGTGGATGGTACAAATCACAAGCGAGATTCCCAGCAGGAGGCTGCTTTCAAAGTCTTTTTGCCTGTGAGTTAATTTTTCAAGCCTCTCAGGAGTAAGAGCCCAGGTGGCTCCAGTAAGGAATGCCGTTTACAGAACTCGCAGCTGGAGCTACATCCTCTGTAGCCACATTAAGAACAAAGCTGGTATGCTACAGTGTTTGCTGGCAAACTCAGGCAGGTTCTTACCAACTTCCATTTTTGTACTGAGAAAAACTGAATATGAGACTTATTTCAGAAGTAGTTTGCCACATTGCACATGTAGCCCCACACTGTAAAGCTGGCAGTGCAGCATGTGGCTAGTGATTGAGGTGGCATTTGGTGTCTCACAGGCCATAGCTCACTTCTGAAGCTTGGAAAAAGTTTTCAGAGCTGCCATGCAGCCTGTGAGAAATACTCATATTTCAGGCCTATTAAGTTCAAGCAGTCACATTATATTAAAGAAAATTCCACCATATTAAACTGGGGATTAAAAGATAATATATATATACTGTTAACTACAATAAACCTGATTTTATCCTTACAGTATAGCGAGTAAGAACATTGATTTCCAGACAATGACCTGCTGCTCTTCTTCACTTCGACGCCTCTCTACACCATCATCAGTCACAAAACCCACGTTTGTATTGACCACGCAGTGGCTTTGGTATTGGAAGAATGACAAAGGCCAGTGGATTGAATATGGAGAACAGGTGACTCCACATCCTGTGCAAGGAATCACATCTGAAGAAATGTGTGGAGCCTCTTTCCCCTCTTCCCTTTTACTCAGTAGGGTTAATTAAGTAAATACTTGTGCCTGAATGTTACAGTGTCAAGTAAGGCAGTGAAGCTACAGATATTCATAACAGATGCGATGAAATGATGATAGGCTGGGGGGAGGGAACATGCCTTATCTCCTTGCAGTGAGGTTCAGTATGAACTTTTTACATGTTGTACATTGTTTTGTACATTAGAGAATTATACTTGCTTTGTGGTTTAACCCTGGTGCCATGGAGCAGATTTAGGATCTGCTGACTATGCCAGTTTGTTGCAGGGGAGATGTTAGACCATTTAAAAACCACTACCAAAGGAAGCAGCAAGGTTTTTTTTGTCGTAGCATATTGTAAAAGTAAGACAGCAAAGCCCCAGTGGCAAGTTTCACTCTTCTTTGTTTCACAAAGAACAGAAAATAACTCAAAGTTACTCATACAAAATCTTAGTACCCTGTAATACAAGGTTAAGCACTATTTACATCACTTATAAAAGGTCTGCAGTTGGTAAGGGGTCTTTCAACCTTGAGGAGTAACCTGGAGAGGTGTTCCAGCTCAGGAGGAGATCACTGTTGCGGAGCCTCCTTCTTAGCAGGGAGAGCTCAAACAAAGCTCACTTGGGCTGTCATACTTATGGAATAAAGTGGTTGGCTCATAGTCAAATTATATGCGATGAAAAAGGTAAGCATGAGATTCCTTGTACCTGCAGTTTTCTTTGTTCTTTGATGAATTAGCCATGGGAGAACCACCTGCTATTCATGTGTTAATCAATGTCCCGGTTTCCAGGCTCATACATCAATTCTCACTCACCATGTCACCTTGTTCCTGTGAGGGTTTTCTGGGAACAGTTTGGAACTAGAGAAATTCATGGTCACAGCCTGGAACTTTACTTCCTTTGGAGCCTGAACCAAAATACCAGTTTGGTCGAGGAATCGCATGCATCCATCACACCCAGCTGGCAACTAAGTACTACAGAGCTGCTCAACCCCCATCCCCAGTGGGATTGGGGAGCAGATTGGAAGGGTGAAAGTGAGAAAACTCATGGGTTGAGATAAAGACAGTTTAATAGGTAAAGCAAAAGCTGCGCACAAAATCAAAGCAAGTTCATTCACCACTTCCCATTGCTGTTCAGCAATAGCTAACATTCCCATATATAACACAATCCCTGTGTTGTCAACACTGTTCCCAGCACAAATCCAAAACATAGCTTCACACTTGCTACTGCGAAGAAATTTAACTCTATCCCAGCCAAAACCAGCGCAACTTGTTACAGGAATTTAAATGGGATATATGTGTGTCCATCATTACTAATAATTTATTTGTGTGTATGTTAGAAGTGCTTGGTAGTCATGCTCAATGTAGATTCCTTTTCATCCTACTCTTTGCATCTTCTCTCACTCTACCCAAACTAGTTATCCAGGGCTTAGTCCTGACTGTGTTCACTCATTTCTCTTCTCTTTTTTTCTCTTTTTCCCCACAAAGGGAGAAGGGGATAGTGTGAGCTCACCATCTTCTGCTGTTATTGAGAATTTGTATCTGGCAGATCCAGATGGCACTACATTTTTCCAGGCTGGCTTCTATACGTACGAGCTCAATTTTAAAGGTACTCATTTTAAAAGTTCTCATTTACAACTATGAAGTGCTTTAGAAAGGCTAACTTGCAAACTATCCCAGCTTTTAGAAGCTGGTATTGGTTTTACTAATACTACCAGATTTATTCACTGAAATGGGAAGTGAGCTAGCGCTGGCCCAGAGGAAATTCCTTATAAAAGTAACCTTCCTCCTTATTCCTTGACACTATCCTGACTCACACTGGACCAGAAATAAAAAAGATTCCTAGTCTTCACATAAAGTCATAGTAAATCTTAAGTAAAGTGAGTTAACCTTGTGGATGGTAAATATGAAAAATAAACGTCTTTCTCTGCCACTGGAGCAACACTTAAAGAGCATGAATGACTTAAGGGAGCAAGCAAGACAGGTGCAGGTAAAATAAGAGTTACAGGAAGCTTACACAGTCTATATGCCACCATTCTTCAGCAGATAGAATTGACAATGAATATGCACTTTTCATTAATGAATAATTGTCATTAATTAATGACCCCATCTTGTAGGCTTATTTGTGGATTTTTCCTTCCATTTTCTCCTCAAGAAATGACCCAGACAAACACCTCTTATAAAACTCGAAGACAGGTCTGCAGGCGACCAAAGTTTGTGTCTTCTGAAGATGTGCAAAAGATAAAGAAAGGGTAAGTGTTGCACTTTAAGTTGTTGGGTCTTCATATTTCAGGAGTAATTATAAGGCAAAATGGCTTCCAGTGTTGGCAGTAATTATGCAAAGAACAGAGCTGTTAGTAGAAGGAAACATATCCATTTGGCTGAGCAGAAGCTGTATCACAAACTGCTAGGTTGGTGCATCACTTGGTTTTGGGGGTACATGTTACTCCAGGTACCATGTTTGCAGGACTGGTGATGGACAGTTGTTCATTAATAAAAAAGCAAGTGAAAGAGGACTGTGACAATTGACTGGCAGCATGCAAAGCCCAGCTCACAGACTGAGGCTGCTTCCCAGGGGTTTTGTGGCTTATTTTGTGTATTTTTAAATGTAGGAATTGGCCAAAGGGGATGCTGCCAGTTCAAATGCTTGGAGCATTACTGAAATTATTAACACCTCATTTTCTGTGTGTTTGCCAGCAGCCAGAGGGATTCTTCTATTCCGAAACAGTCCTGTCCTGTCCACTGGGATCAGTCGGCACTGCCTGACTTCGGATACAAGGTATCTTCTTCCCCCTACTTCCCTCCTTATTCTTTCCCTCTTGTAATTCTGATTGAAAGGCGTGATTCAAAGGAGGACCTTGCTTAACTGAAGCAGTTGTAACTGGGTAGATGCTAAAAAGGCACAGGAGTGATTTCTTGGGTGGGTGTGCTAAAGAACTAGGTGATCTCCCAAGAGCATGAAAAAAGGTGCCAAATTCTCATGAATTTCAGCAGCATTTTAGGCATCTACCTATACGCAAAACCAAAATTCATCAAATTCAATACATAAAGATTCACTGTTATAAAGGAAAAAAATGATGACTTCGTGGGCCAGTTAAGGAAGGGGCTTCTATGAGATGTGTGTTCCTTCAGTAGAAGCTGGGCTGAGACCAGCTCTTCCTGTGTAGGACATTAAAAAGCCATCCAATAATAATACCATCATGGCTGTTGATGGATAAAGTTTGAATTGGAGATGCAGGAAAGGAAACCTCTGTATGCTCTTTCAAGTCATCCAGTACTGCCATGTACATCACAGGTGCGAGCGCAGGCCATGGCCTCAAGGAACGGCAGACGCAGAGTTACAGTCAGTAGTAAAAAACTGTTTGCAGTGATCTCTTCAACAAACCAGACCCCTGCCAGGCCAAGGTCTAGGTTCCTATTTGGTCTACCAAGAACAAAAATGTTCAGGTGTTTTTAAACATTAGTAATTCTTAGTTTTAGCAACTTTTTAAATTACTAGGTCTAGTGGCATTAAGAAGCAGTCCTGGAAGAGCAACAGACTTTGGAAGTACTAGAATGCTGGAAAAAAAGGCTTTTCAGTGTTACACTTGGCCTTCTTTATAGTGTTTTTGCCCCAGGTTAAAAGACAGCACATAATGTGCTGCATAAGGTTTTCCTTGTTGACTGTGTCAGTCTTGTATGATGCTGATCGAGCTGTATTGGCACAAATACCGTGATGGCGAGGGACAGAAGTAATACCATATTTCCCAACTGAGAGATCTTTCTGTCTAGGTTCAGTTGATGGAGACCTCCATTGCTATTGTCACTCTGCGTTTTATTTTCCCTAGTGCAGTTACATTGGCAGTGGCATGAGAACCAGAAATATCTTGTCTCTTGGTTTCTCTAGCCTGGTTTCTGTTACTCTGCTTTGCTGAATATTTCATTTTACCCTGATTACCTTCTTGTGTTGGATTATGCCTTAGTGTAACACCTGTATCTAGCCATGTGCATGTAGCAAATTCATCTAAACCCAGTCCTAATGCAACATCAGCAGGTAAAATTGAAATCAGCTGCTGTGTACATCTGCTCACTTCAAAGAGCTGTTTTTCACAATCAGCAAAGCTGTGAAATTTCACTAAAAAAATCACAATTATAAAAGTGTCAATGCTCAGCACCCACCGAATGAGCTAAGAAGGAGTTTATGTGGAAATATGGCAGCCAGACCTTTTAAAGACTTGAGTTTGTGATATTTTGAGCTCTGTCACAGTAATAAAAGATATAGCTTAGCAGCAGCTTAACTGATTGACATAAGCTTAATTTTTTCCAAAGAATGCCAGGAAGACAGGTAGCTCAGCTCTTTATATGTCTCAGAGTTGTTATGTGCTTGGTTGCTTCCCTTACCTACTCTGCAAACTTCAGTCTGAATTTTAGTCAAGTCCATTTGTTGGGGTGCTTCTGGAGTCACTGAGGTGAGTGTCAGATGCTTTGGAATGCGATGTACAGATCCATGGTATCACTAGAGGTACTTGTAGGGATGCGTGTAGTGGAAAGCTCATCTTGCTTCCCAGAGCTCCGTTTGCTTGCTAAGTTGGTGCCTAGGAAACCATCTCTTAACATGTAAACTGAGTGCCTTTCACAGGAAAGGAAACGTTAATTATGTACCTAAAAAGTGACAAAGCCCACAGTACCTGTTGGCACTTCAGGTGAAAGCCTGGGCTGGATTAAATATTTCTGTGGGATCCTATGCTTGGCTTTTTTTGCAGTAGGTAATACTGGGACTGGCTGGGATTCTACATGCATGTGGTGACCATCACACGACCCGACAATTACTAACTGATGCATTCTTCAGACGTTGACAAATAATTCTGGCAAAATTTGCTGCGCTGGAAGTGATCCATTTTAAAAAGGAACAGTTATGAGATAGGGAGAAAGTCATCTTTGCTTAAAAAGAGTTGTTGTGTTTTGGTAACATCGCTTATTTTTTGAGTGTTGCAGTGTCTTAATCTGTAAGTCCTTTGGAATTGTAGTTCTGTAGAAAGTAGCGTATGAAATGCCCAGTGGAATTTGGGCATACCAAGTGGCAAGTTGGTGTGAATTTCTTCTCTCTTCGTGTAACAAAGTGGAATTAGTAGTTGATAATTCTTTTTTTATTTGTCTCTAAAAGATTTGATATTGCCTTGGAACTTAATGATGGGTTTTAAAACATATCTGTAATGTACAACTGAGAAATACATGCAATGAACGTGTGGGTTTATGTCAGAGGATTGGTCTTTGGCTGCTGTGTTGCTGGATCCTGACACAAGTGCCAAAGATTGCTGCGCTGTAACAGGAATGAGAGCAGATGCAACATGAAGAGTCTGTGTACTTTACAGATAGCAGTTCTAGTTGGGTTGTTGTTACTAGTACAACCTGTGCCGCTTCCAAAACCCAGGTTAACCAGAGATCAAGATTTGATATCACAGAGTACTGTTTTTGTAGTCACACACTAACAGAAATTACTGTCAGGGCAGGGATTCCTCCGCTGCCTCAGAAACTCCACTCCTTAACAGAGGGTTAGCAAATGCTTACGCTCTCTAGGTTTTTCCATTTTAGCTCTGAAGACGAAAAGAGCTAAAAAAGTTAATGTTGTTAAGAAGTACTCAGTATCTGAAGGGGTCCTACAAGGATGCTGGAGAGGGACTCTTCATCAGGGACTGGAGTGCAAGGACAAAGGGTAATGGGCTCAAACTAAAACAGGGGAAGTTTAGACTGGATATAAGGAAGAAGTTCTTTACTGTGAGGGTGCTGAGGCACTGGAGCAGGTTGCCCATGGAGGTGGTAAATGCTCCATCCCTGGCAGTGTTCAAGGCCATGTTGGACAGAGCCTTGGGTGACATGGTCTAGTGTGAGGTGTCCCTGTCCATGGAAGAGGGGTTGGAACTAGGTGATCTTAAGGTCCTTTCCAACCCAAATCATTCTGTGATTCTATGATAGGTACCAACCTGCAAGAGTAATGTGCTGTTACCCTTTATTAGCAGGAGAAGCATCCTTGGGGATACATGGACAATCCCACAAAGTTTTCATGCAGAAGATAACTGGCTTGGTTGCTAGAAGGCCATCATATGATAAAATAATTTTAAGTACTTTTCTTACAGGATTAGGCTTTGTACCACGTGGCTGACTCCGTTTTACCCTGAAAGGTTACGGTTCATCAGTAAAAGATGCAGCATGGCAAAAGTGTAATTGTAGTTCAAGGAAGAACCGTTTATGTTGGAATGAAAGATTTAGTACTGAAATATAGTGACATAATTTTCATCTTGTTAGGTGATGGTGGGCAACTTGAGCTGTGGTGTAACAGAGCTTGCAGATAATAAATACGTGTTCATCCAAATGGTTTTATGTGTTGTATTATGTTTTAAAAAAGCTTTGGAAAATACTCTTGTATTAAGGTATGAGAAATTCCATTCAACCTTGTGAAAACTTTTTAATAAATTCAAACAAATTATTCTTCCTTGTGTAGCTGACCTTATTTTTAATCCTTAGAAGACTTTTCTATGATAAGACCTTTTCATCAGTAAGTCCTTCGTGCACAATCTGTACATGGTGTCCAGAAAAACACTCTTTATTTATATGCAGCTGTGAAATAGAAGTCCGATTTTTATCTCCTTGTTTAAACTCAGCCTTGTAAAACATGGAGGTTTTGCCTGATATTGGTTAAGATGTTGGTTCCATTAAAGCAGTTTTCCTGCTTTAAACACAACTTTGATATGTGGAGTGTCACCTTGAATCCCCGCTTGCTTAGGCAGCGGTGAAGTGGAAAGTACTGCCAAGTGACATCAGTCTACCAGCATTATGCGTTTTCAGTCAAGCTTATGGAAGAGAAGTGTTTATTCTACAAGATTAAAGGTATAGATTACTTCAGAGAAAAAGTGGAAATTCTATGCGTGACACAAGCATGCAGAAGAGATCCAGTCATGTTTTAATTATGTTTTGCATCAGCTCTTCCTTGGGAAAAATGTGCATTTCCTGGTGGATTTTTAAACGCAAGAAGTATGGACAAATAGACTTCTTTTTCTTTAGGAAAGGAGATCTATTTGCTTAAACAGGTGTTTAGTGTAACCTTCTTATTAGAATCCTAATTGTTCTCTTGTGTTTAGAGGTTTTTTCCTTAAGTCTGTTTTTAAGTGCAACTTTCCAAGTTTTAATTTTGACAAATTAAGGAGCTGTGATTCTGGGAGGTTGTATGTATTTGCTTCACCTTTAATAGCTGAAACTTCCTTAAATGTCTGGTTACAGATGATACTGTTATCTAACACCTTCTGCTCTTAAACAGCTTCGTATATGAAACTAAGATTATCTGCCATAATCAGTCGAGTTTTCTTTCTGAAATTTCTGTTTCACTGAGGTCTAAAGTTGTGTCAACCCTTACTTGGAGGTGATCAACATTTAACTGACCCTTTCGGCATCCTTCTTGAAGAGAGGCGAGGTGTCCTTGCAATGCAGAAGTGATGCACTGATTTACACATTATGTATCTGTCCTAATTAGCACAAAGTCATGACCTAAAGCAGTAAGTTAACCTTCATAAGTATAGATGGGGACCATCTTTTGAAAGTGTACCCTCGTAATTAGGCTTCTGCATGTCATGAGCTGACTGAAGCCTCATGTCTTCTTTTGCTTTGGTTTATATTTTATAGGAAGTGGAGATAAGCAATACAACTGCTGAATACAACCAAATAGAGCAGCTGTTTCATCAAACTATGAAGAAATACAGCATACTTAAAATAAACAGGATTCAGAATCCATCCCTCTGGAAAGTGTTTCAGTGGTGAGTATTTGTTTCCTCATCCTTATCGGGGCTGGGGAGGTATCCTGATGTGTCCTGTATCTGCTTCCTAGGAAAGAAAAGGCATTACCACCTGTGCTTTAACGTGACTGATATTTCCATCTTCGGAGCAGTTCAGGAGTGAAATTTTGTGTCAGTGGCCTTCCAGAAAATGCCATGCTTCTGGGAGCAGGTTCCCTCTGCATGTCTGTTTGGAAGGTGGGGGGACCGATACAGACACAAAGACGTGAATGATGCAGAATTTGGGATGAGGATGCCCACAGTAATGCAGCATAGTGCATTGTCACAGGGATTGAACAGTGACTGCCTGTCGCACAAGTGTTCTGTCTGTTACAAATATTCAGGCGTTAGAGAAAGTGGGCAGGGCTACAAGGTGCCTGGGGCTTTTGTTCCAGTCAGATGTAGTGAAGGCCTTCTCAAGACTACCTTTGCTGAATGAAGACAGTGTTTGCTGTGAAAGAATCCTTGTACTCTAACTTAGGGATCCCTGAGATCAGAGCTCCTTTCTGGTTTGCAGCATTCGCATCAGTACTACTGAATGCCAAGCTGGATGACAACAGATTTCAGCTGATTCTGGTGACAATACATGACCATGTTGAGGTTAATTTGGTAGCAGATTAAGCTGCTGCATAGAAACGATGTCTAGTTTAAAACAAAGGCACAGATACTTCATACAAGTATTCAAGGACTGTATGGAATGGTAATGGAGAAGGAAAATACTGCTCAAGTACTTTCACCTGCAACATGACTGAACCCAGGAAGTCACCAGCTAATAATTTCATAAAACCTTTTCATGTAGTGAAACTTAAGACACTTCAAAACATGTAGTACTGCATACTGTTTATCCTCCTCTAATGAGGTATTTAAGCTACCCAGACAGAGTTTAACAAGTTCTCAATGAACAAAGTCCAGTCCATTGCTCTTAACTTTTCATTTATGCAGTTCACAAGTTGGAAGGATTCTCCCCTCTCCCTGGCTCTGTTTATAGTGTAGCTGAGCACTTCCTGAAGATTATTGTTGCCTTGTCCTTCAACAGCTTCTGAAGATCTGCAGGACATCTGGGTGCTGTGAAATATTTTTGCCTTCCATTGTGATTCCTCTTTTGATATGTATCATAGCTCAGTCCAACTCTGGCCTAAATCAGTAAAATCTCAAGTGGTGGAAGGAGGCTCAGCTTCTTTCCTGGCTTTGTCTCCTCAGCCACACTGATCTCACAGAGGGGCAGGAGCTCAGGGTGTATGGTGTGAAGAATAAGCTGCCTCTAGCTCCTAGTTACTGCTGAGGCATGGAGGGTCTGTAGGTACCAATGCAACTCTGCAGAGTGTTCTGGGTGGGACAGGATCAGACAATAAAGCAGAACAAGTAGGACCCTACGGAGGAGCAAAAGCTTGATACAGTGGTGCAGGGGACTGTAGTAGTGTCAGTACTTACTTAAATTCACTAAAGAAAGCCAGGATTATCTAGAACTGCTGGGCAGTGGTATCAGTATATTGCTCATCTTGTATTTGCTCATCATACTGCTAATCTGTCTCATCTTTCAAACTGAGAGGTGAGAAAACAGACTGGGAATCATAGAATGGTTTGGGTTGGAAAGGACCTTAAGGTCATCTAGTTCCAGCCCCCTTGCCATGGGCAGGGACACCTCACACTAGATCGTGTCAACCGAGGCTCTGTCCAGCCTGGCCTTGAACACTGCTGGGGA
>WYDI02014004.1:0-24765 GCA_009867235.2 Psittacus erithacus | reverse complement strand
TGAGCAGCAACTGAAACCATCGGTGTTATCAGCGCTGTTCCCAGGCTGAAAGTCAAAACCACAGCGCTGCACCAGCTACTAAGAAGGAGAAAATGACTGCTACTGCTGAACCCAGGACAGGATGTCTCAGCAAAAGCAAGTATTAGACTAAGTTCAGCAGAACAGAAGAGGAATCTTATTTTTGTGGTTGTGTTGATGGTGATAGTATGAGTTGCTGTGTTTAAAGTTAGGTGATGAAGTGTATTATATACCATCGGAGATGATTATGTTGATGTAGAAATTCATGCTAGTATGTATTAGTTCTTTTGAAATGCAGTGAATTAACTGATCTTAATTTTATTTCAGCTGTCATTTACTTTGTTCTAAAAACAATGAATCTTGTGAAGCCATGCCCACCGGAATGTGAGGATGTACCTAAATTTATAGGTGTCTCAGGGTATTAAAGTGTGTTTCTTAATTCCACCTGCAGGGCCAGATTGTTTGAGTGCAGCTGAGCCCCAGCAGTGGTCTTAGGCAGATGCTGTCTTTATAGAATTTCTTTCCTTTTGCCACAATAAAAATAAGGGTCACTGACCGGAAAACCTGAGGTTTTGATTTTGTTTCAAAAGCTGTTTTACTGGACTCCTGGAAGCTCATACAAATTCAGAAGCTTCCTTCCTCCTTACTTCACAAATAGAGCTCTTTAGTACCTCAGCATCTTCAGCGTAACTGAAGTTCAAGATGTGTCATAGCAGCTTCTCCAGACAAGCTCTCATTTCCTGGCTTTTTACTTTATTGTAGCTGTGGGAATTTGTTTTGCATCAACAGTCAATCTGTTGTACACATTTCAAGAAGAATCTGTTTTCACTTGGGTCCTAAGACACTTAGGTATTAGCAGTAGATATTCTGAAGAGTAAGTTCATATAGGAGTGATCAGTGTAGTAGTAGTGCATAGCACTGATTTTTCTACTGAAGAAATTTACACAGAAGAGACATTTTCTACTTTTTTTTGTTTGCCTTTCTGAAACAATAAGAAATGCCTGGTCACGTAAGTAGCAAATTTGTCTCAGGAAAAAAATCAAGCTATCATTGAAAACCATAGCAATTCCCATGCATGCTTTTTTGGCAAAAGGTCAGTGGAGTGTATTTTTATATTGAGTGGTTTCCTTTACACAACTGTACCATAAATTTCTTTGGAATTCAGAGTTATCTGTGAAAATCACTAAATATATAATAAAGCACAACATAAAATAAGTTAGATAAAAAGATAAGGAAAGCTATGCCTACAGCCGTGATTTGTAAGAAATGCAGATGTACAGGAAGAGAAGTGAAAACCATTTCTCTTTAACCAACATTGGTGATATTTATTCTTGTATGTAATCTGAAATTGTCTAGATAATCTTGGTAGTCCATTATGGATCCCATGGAATAGTTATTCTGCTAGACATTTTCGAAGAGTGCTATCAAGGCACTGTTTACAGTCATCACTTTTCTAAAGGCACGCAGCAAAGCTCTGGAGCTAATTGCTATTTCAATGTGATGTCTGGAGCTTGACACGGCTGGTAGCCAGATTTCATTTTTGTGTTTTAATTTTAACTCCAGTATGGGAGAGGAGCTGGTAATAAAAGATTCGAGCATATCTGAGTGTATATGCAGTTCTGCCCCCATAGCTGACACTGCTTGACATCAGTTAAATTAAAGGTTGACCGGGCATGTCCTATCAGCTGCCACCTTGAAACTGACCTCCAGCTCCAAGATGAGGTCTGCTGACAGCTGAGCAGGGGGAGTTTGCATCCCTGTTGTCATGTGTTGCCTATTTGAGAGCTTCAGAGGCAAATATACTTGAGTGCTAAAACTGTCTTTTCAAATGTATATGCCAAAACAGTAATTCAACTGGGTAAATAACGCAGCAGTTTAAATGAATAAGTGTTATTTAGGTGATAAATATATGTTTGACTGAATGATTGAAATGGCTCCCCTGGGTAAAATGAAGAAGTATGCTTTTTAAACTCTCTTTTGTAGATGTTTATAGAGAAGAAATGGCAGAAAAAAATTAAGTATGCATGGGGTTATGAGATAAACAGGTGAACCCCTAAAACAGTCACTCACAGCTGAGATAATGATGTTGGGATTTATTTGTTCACAGTAGTATGAGTTGTTTGGGTTAGTCTTTCTTCTTGGTTTGTCACTTTGTAGGTGACAAATCAAGGTCACATGATGTAGGCCACATCTGTACCTTCTCTTACATGCAGGTGATGTTGTTTGAGTGTGATCTGCAGTGATCCATCAAAATGGAAAAGCTTCTAAAAACAGCTGGCAGGGAGTGAGTCAGGTGGGGAGATGCATTCTCTACATGAGGAGGTGAAGACTGAAGGGAGCTATACAAAAAGTTTCCTTACAAACTCTGCCCTAGAGACTCTGAAAGTGAAGCTGTTAGTGCAGAAAAAGACACTGCAAATATAAAGCAAAGCTCACGTTCTGCTCTTCAAGTTTAAACACATAAACTTAAGCCTGTTAATTAAGAAAAGGGATTTAGTGGTCATATATACTTTGCAATTCATTTCTGGGTTTCTAACTTGGGACGGAAGGAACACGAAGAGGCCATTGCTGAGATGCCTCCTGTCATCTTTTTATGTGACTGCTCTGCATTACTTATCTTCAGATCGTTGTTAGTACTTCTGTTTTTACAAGTAGTCATCTGAGAACATCGAGATCATGACCAACACAGGTGCTGTGTCAAAGCAAGGAGCAGAACCAAGATGCTGTCGCTAGTTTTTTGGCGCATACCAATGAGAGTAACTCCGCAAGAATTTATGCAAGTATGATTCAGTAGCGCATTATCTTTAGAGCTCTGATAGCTTCTTGGACTTAAAACTTGATGAGTTTTTGGTTAAACTGGCAAATATAGAACTTATATAGAACTTAAAGCATTTCTCAGTTGTGTTATTTCAGCTTTGCAATGTAGAGCCATAAAACCAGGATGTCATGTATTGAATTCTTAGAAGCAAAAAGAAGGATCCCTTTCAGTACGTCAGAGGTGAGGCAGCAGCTGTTTCTCACAGATATGGCACATGCAGGCTATAGATGCAAGCCATACCACAGGAATGCAGACTGGAAAACAGGGGTTATCCATCTGTTCCATTCTTTGTCGTAAGTTAGATAGATCTTGATCACTTGTGATAGCCGCTTATCTAACTTCCTCTTAAAATCCTCTGCTGTGTTGAATGCCCACAGCTGTCACAGTTCTCTTCCTAGGTAGATTTTCCTCGGACACTGAAATGTCCCAGTTGGACAACTGTAAAACCAGGTCATTTGTGTTGCAGAGCAAAAAAAGGGCGTCTATGGGGAGGTGCTTCCAAAGACATACAAATTCAATTCAGACCTGCAGTTTTTAAGCTAACAACTTCAAGATTTTCATGAGACACTGTCTGTTAATCTTCCCACCTGTATTACTTTTATGACAGTAATAATGCCTACTCTGATACTTCCTGGAAATCGCGTTTTCTTTGACTTTCATTTTGACAATGGATATAGTGATCCTGAAGAGCAGGGCTCTTCAGAATATGTCAAGGAGTCTCTTCTCTGGTTGGATACTGCTGTTTAAGTATGCACAATCTGCTTCCAAAGAAATCATTAACAGTACACTTTTTAAAAATGTTGAAAAAACCCCATCATTTATTACCATAACTTGGAATTGTGAAGTGAAGGAAGTGTAACACTGCACACAAAGGAGGAGTCCTCAGTCTTACGCTGACTTCCCAGCTCTACCAGTGATTCTAGTATGGCATTCAGCAGGTGATGTTGTGTGCTCTGTACCTGGTTTTCCTATACAGGTGGGTAAGGACTAGTTTAAATTCTGGTAAGATGGTGCCTCACTTCATTGTGATAGGAACTTTGAGACAGCTGCTGTTGCAGTAATCCATTACAAATGAAATACAGTTTTTATGCAACATTACGTGTTTGAGTTTGGTTGATAGCTGTGATCTTGGGTGGCTCTGAAGGCACATTGCTTGACATTTTCAGCCGGTTTTCCTTTCTTTGCAGCCTGTCCTTGCAGCAGCTTCTGCTTTCTGTCTTTGGTTTGTGTTAGTGCGGGGATGTTATCATCGACCCATTAACACAGAAAATGAAAAAACAAAAAAGTTGCCAAAACCTGTGTAGCAGCTGGTATTCAGAGCATTCTTTTACCATTTCAAAACACTGCCAACATAATATCTGTTTCATTATGTACAAGTGTAAGTGCTGCTAACATAGATAATTTGGAATCTATAATTGAAACCGTGCTATTGCAGCTTTCTCAATTAAAGATAGTGAAGACAGAAAAGCTGTTATGTACTTACCTGCTGGAATCATCTGTCATTCTGTGCCATCCTGTACATTCATGCAGTGCTGGAATATATTTCAAAAGTAACTTGCCATTTATTGAAAACAGCATTACACCATGAAAAAAACATGGAGTGAACATTAAGATTGCACTAATACTGTCAGGTTGTATTAGAGGTGTCACTACTATCTTGTGTGTAGTAATAGTGATATTGACAGTACTGCTACATTTCTGTGATTGTTAACATATTTTCTGTGGGTTTTTGATCTTTGTAGTTTCTGTTGTAATAGTTCTAAAACTGATTTCTCACCATGTTGTTTGGGATTATGGAACACAAATAAAATGTAGCTACATCCTGCAGCTTGAAAGCACTGTTAACTCTTCATGTACTCCATGTTTAAAATACATGTAGCCTCAGAACCATCCTGTTCAGCTGAGAACAGAAGAGGTTTGCATCATGTTTTAAAGGCTGACTATTTCATGGGCTGGAAGCCAGACCACTCGACCGGGAAGGTCTTGTGTCTTGTCTTCAATAATGCATGTTGAAGAACCATCAAATGATGGATTTTAACTAACCACAGCACAAGGGAGAAAGACTTGTAGATAGTCCCTGCTTCAGGCAGAGAGAACTTAAAAGGCAATGCATTGAGTTGTACTAACTTTCTTTAAAGAAGGAGAGGTGCACATTAGAATACAGAAACTGTCCTCTAAATCCTTTTCTGTGCATTTCTTCTGTCAACTCTCTTGTCTATGCCCTGCAGTTTATTGGACTACTTTATTATATAAAGCAGTGGTAATAAAAATGTGCAGTCGGTTCATTTAGAGTGAAGTTACCCCTAAAGTTCACCTTTCTGATTATTTTTTATACCCTGGTTGTGTACATGATGCAACTGAAAAGAGCTCAGGGAGACTCGCATGTGCTTCATTGATTCTCTAATGCTACTGTGTTTGATCAGTAAAGAGCAATCACAGAATTAAAGGGTTGGAGGGAGTAGAAGACTGCAGATGCTCCACAGAAAAAGGTCTTCTTCAAATATAGGGGCCAAATTCTCACATACTGATCGAGACAGCGGGCAGATTGCTTCAGAGTAAGAAAGGAAAGTTACAGTTTGATTTAAAAGGTAGCATTCCTACAGCTGTTCATCTCAAATAAAAATATCTGTATTAAAAGCAGTTATCTCATTTGATTTTTGTTTCCTTTTATTTTATAGGCCCTTGGGTCTCTAGGAATAGCAGCATAGATAGCGGAGAAACAGAAGTTGGCCGCAGGGTCACCCAGGAAGTCCCCCCTGGGGTTTTCTGGCGGTCTCAGATCCATATCACCCAGCCACAGTTCCTGAAGTTCAACATATCCTTAGGGAAGGATGCTCTTTTTGGTGTTTATATAAGAAGAGGACTCCCACCATCACATGCCCAGGTACTTTGTTAATGTGTTTGTTGGCTTTAAATGTCAAAATGCAAAAGTTTAGAGCATCTGTGGTAGATTTGTGTTGGAGCTTACTGAGCTCAAGTTTAGGGATTCTTGGGAATTACTTAATTTGTGATATTTGACTGAACACCCTGATATTATTTCTAGGTTATTACATACCTTAGCAGTATGTTGATAAAAGAAATAAATGATGTTCTGGCCATCCAGGTTTTTAAGATAACTTACAGTTTAGCACTCAAGGTTTTTAAATCTGTGACAAAGTCTTGGCACCAATTGGGATAAACCTATCCAGTTATACACAAGTCAAAAATGATAAGCAGTGTTGGTCAGACTCGCAGTATCAAAGCACTACATATAGTTGGAGTGCATGCGCAGCTAGATGTGTTAACATCATTTTCTGTCTTCCTAGAAGTTTTAATGTCCACAAGCTGTTGGGGTATGCAACAGACTGGCATCACACTGCCCAGCCATATCGGACAACATAATGCAGTGACCATGTGTTTGTGTGTTTGAGATCTCTAGTTTTTCTGCTTTCCCCTCAAGAATGGTATTTAGGTCCAACATCTGATTCAGACATGGGGCAAGTCTTGCCATTGAAAAACTTGATTTCTAACCAGCCTCAAAATGGAAACTCAATAACCCCACATCTTTATGGTGACCCTGTAGCGCATACCTAAGAGCCATAGGTAAGGATAGCTGTAAAGTTAGTGAGACCAAAGTGAACTATCTTTTCCTTTTTGGTTGTGCAGTGGGTATTTTAATTGCTGGGAGAAGACACAGCTATATTTTCTGTTACATAAATTTTGTTACTATATTGAAAACTCATTAATGTGAATCTAAGGCTTCCCATTTACTTAGATTAGAACTGTAATTAAAAATAATATATTTGCAGTTACATATACTAAAAAAAAAGAGCCTCCATTCTTTAGAGTGCAAGGGAAGCAGAAACAGCAACCAGCTTTTGAAAAGGATCCCTTTCTTCATGCATATCCTTGCTGGTAAAAATCAGTTCTTCATTCCAAAATTATCACCTAAACTTAAAATGCTTTATTGAGTATGGGATTTCCAAAAAGCAAATGCAGATCTGCGCAATTCCTTTTGGGAAAGCCTCATTTAACATTTCTAGATGCCTTGCCCTGATTTACGAAGAGCAGCTACTGTAGCAAACTGCAGCTACCTAGGTGGTTAAAATGCATGATTGAAGCTAAAAGCCCAGAATCATTAACATAATTGCATTGCTGCATATTGCTGTATAGGGGAAGGATGTTCATATTCCCCTAAGTGAACTGTGTCCATGTGTATGCACAAACTTGTGGTACAAACAGTGAACCAATCAATTTTCTGGGGAAAACACACTTACATTAACTGATGTTTGGATCTGCTTCCCAATGTGAGGTAAATTTAAGGAACTATTCTGCATTGCTGCTTGTTCCCTAGTATTTATTCTTGACTATAATCTGAATTGTAAACCAAAATCCTTAAAGAGAGTTGGGAGGAAAGGAGACGTTGACATGGTTTCATGACCTTTCCTTCTAAGAATATGTGAACAAGGAGCTTTGACTATCCAAATTCCATCAGACCCCTGTAATATGCTGTTTAAAAATGTCAGTTATTGAATTGATATATCTGCCTGTTTAGAAATAAGGATCAGCAGTCCACAACCCCAGGAGGGGAGGGTAAGTGGATAGTTTTCAGTATAGCTAGAGGTTATCATGCAGCATCCTGAGGTTCCATACAAAGACTAGATACATTGTGGAAATTGTGGTGGGCTATTGACTAATTTTCAACCATTTCCAGGCATCCATGCAACACAGAAGTTATCCTCTGAGAATATATTCCGGGGTAGGAACCTAAAAATGTTTTAATTTTGGCTGTAATGCTTCAAACACGTTGTTTTGAGCGTGTCTTTAACTGTTTCAGTGAAGGAATGGCATAATATATTGACCATGTCTCATTTAATTCTGAATCTTGGTTCTCATTTCCCCTATCAATCCACATTTGGAAAAAACAGCAATTTAGTTGAGGAAGGCAAATAAATATATAAATCATGATGCGAAAATGACTTAGGGTAACCAAAGCTCCTAAGCAGTCATCAAGTTTAGCTATAAATACAAGTTAATTACAATTGTCTAAGACATGATGAAGGGTTGCCTGTATCTTTCACAAGTAATCCAGTTGGATTTAACTGGTGGTATAACTTTTTTTTTTTAATTCAAGATGAACTTTAATTTCTATTGCACTGTGATCAAATATATTTGTTCTGGTTTTCATTATGATGTTCTCATCTCAAAAGACTATGATCAGGTGAAGTTTCCTTTCTTTCTCTCCACCATATGTGGATTGGATATAAATTTTGTGACCTTTCTGTTCTATTAAATAGTGAGAAATATCAACTGCATTTCCTACTGGGCTGGATAACTCCTTAGAGAAGCTGTTTTCTAGGCTTTAGAGGAAGCAATTCCAACCCTTTTCCATAAAAGGAGTTCATGAAATCCACCAGTATAATCTACAGAATTACTTTTCCATGTTCATGCTGGGTCTTACTGGTTGTCAACAGGGTGGTACAGCAGAAGATTGCGTAGCATTTTTGCCCAGCAATCAGAATTCAGCCAAGCTGCTACCAAGAGAAATAATTTTAGAGAAGGAAAGGCAAGCTGTTACAGACCTGAGTTAGTGAAAAGAAGCCTTGTCTGACAGAAAGGAGGAGAATGGGTTTCTATTAATGAAAATAGTCTGAAGTTGATATCAGACAATATTTTAAAATTGAAATTTAAAATCCTTGTTTCTGCAGGTTAGGAACATGAGCTGTAAAGCAGTGAACAACTACACTTGACAGTTCATCACTGATCAGTGTTGATATGTCAAGCCAAGTAAAATCCTTTGTGGGAGCAAGTCAATAATCAGCAAATTAGGTACATGATTAACCTGAGACAACAAGATGCAGTTCCTGTCTGAGAGCCCTGCTGAGATTTAACCTTCTCAGTATTACTGTTTAGCAAATATTCCAAATGCCTGGTTTAGTCAGTCAAACTGATGTAGCTGTAAACTTGTATAGAAGCAGTCTTGTGTGCCATGTGCATAGGGAATGGAGCTCTGGGGGGAAAAGTAAAAATGCAGTTTTGAGTGGCAAGCAGACTACAAACAGGAATGCATTGCTTTCAAGCAAAATTCTTCCACCTTGTTTAGTAATACATAGAAATAACAAAATACACATTGCAGGCTCGAATGATCAATAGAAAAGTAGGAGAAGGTAGTCATATTAAAAAACTTGATAATGTACAGAAAATGAACTGTAGATGTCAAATAATGCATGAAGTGGCTTTGAAGAGTTTACAGTAATTATGATGATGCTAAACATTGGTAGAATATTTAAAATGACACATGAAATAATGTAACCTTAGATAGAAACATCATTATACTGTCTGGAGAAGGTAATGCATGAAGTGGTAAGGTTTTCATTTCCAGCAGTGTTGTATACTTACAAATTTTCCATGTCAAAATGAAAACTGTTTTCATTTATAGCAGGAAATGGCTTTATTTGAAACAACTTAAATAGCCAGAGAGTCTCAGTGTTACCTTGTTTTTTAGCCAGTGCTCAAACATGCTTAGGTGCTCTGACCACCTTAAAGTTACCTTATGGCAGCTGAGCTGGTATTACTCAATGCTGTGCAGCACTGGACTGGTTGTGTGGTGTCATATTCAAATGTTGAAACAAATTGGTTGGCTGTCACTGTGGGTATCAGATGTTTCATGGGTGTATTTTAATGAATAATTACCAACTGGATTTTATGAAGAACTAATTTTAAAGCACTTTGCAAACAAGTTTCCCTGACATATGTTTTCTTGGCTGCTTAGGTCTTACAGGGCTTTGGCATAAAGACAAATGCTAGCCACAACTTCAAACATGTTTTTAATTCCTCCCTCCTCCCCCCCTATTTGAATATGCATCCATTAAGAGCACTAAAAAAATCTTTCTTTTCAATTCCTAATTTCACACACTTTTAGGGATTTTGTGGAGGCATGCAAATAGTTTCAAGTCTAAGGAAAAACCAAAGATATCTGAAGGGGGCTACAAGGATGCTGGGGGGTGACCTTCATCAGGGACTGTAGTGGTAGGACAAGGGGTAATGGGTCCAAACTGAAACCAGGGGAAGTTCAGGTTATATATAAGGGCTCTTTCCTGTGAGGGTGGTGAGGCACTGGCACAGATTGCCCAGAGCTGTGGCTGCCCCATCCCTGGCAGTGTTCAAAGCTAGGCTGGACAGGGCTTGGGAGCTATATGGATGGCATTGGGCAGTGTAGTCATTGTGGTATATGTACGTTTCAGAGCTGTTTTGCTGACTTGCCATGATTACTGGAAAAAGAAAGTCCTTATTAGCCTGTGAGTAAAATGCTTAGGAGGATAGAAAGCACTGAATGGAGAAATTATGAAAGCAAATTGCCCAGAAAGAACTTAGTATGAGATTTAGGTTTGTAAATAAAAGTATGCAGTAGGGTTTTGGTATGCTGTGTAGTAAAAATAAACCAACTTACTGAGAATGTGAGTTGAAATTTCATTAGAAATACAGGCTGACAAGTCACTGCTTCTGTGGAGCTTTAATCGTAGTAAGTATTCCTCACTGCAGAACTGATCTCTGAAGATGTAGTCATTTGGAATTTCTGGTGCCTTTTGTTTCTGAGCAACTTTTGCCATTTTTGTGTGACTTTTGGCATGAAGCCCTGAAATATAAAGGATCATTAAAAGAAAAAAAGGAAGAAAGTGAGTGAATGTTCCAAATTACTTCAGAGGTTCAGTTGGGTTTGACAGATCCATTCCCCAATTCATGTGACTTAGTAATCTCTTCCTTAGCAGTTGTGTTAGATTAAAAACTCTACAGTTGCTTCCTAATGATCATGAAAGTGCTTTCATTCTTTTCCTAGATGGGTCTTCTATGCGTAATTGTCAACAAGTAGCTTTAAAGCAAGAGTGATATCTTCAGCACAACAATATAATCTGTAGTTAATCATGCAACTGGTAAATCAGGAAATCAACAGGGTCTCAAGAAACAAACTAATGATCTAGAGAACCATGTGAAGAAATCTTACCCAGTTATGAATTCACAGCACCATCTTGGCAACCCTTTATCCAGGGCGTTCAGATTTTGGGGTACCTGGTACTTGTTGACACATTAAGATTTGTACACCCAGGAAACCACCAGCAGATGCATTCTCTTCATTCTTTTTCCTCAGCACTGAGGAATCCAAAGAGGGATAAAAAAATGTATTGTTATGTCATGTCCTGTATCGGTTTGCACCAGTACTTTACAGTTCATAATGTTATTCAGGTTTAGTCATTTTGCTTTTGCCTGAGCTTGAAATAGTTCTTCATAGTTGGATTGAAGAGGGGCAATACCAGTCATAACTTTACCAAAGTTAAAATTGCAGCCTTATGGGAGGTCATGCCAAGGGACCTGCTCTCACTAGGTCACACCCCATCATTGTGAAAAGAGATTCTGCAGCTAAAACTACTTCAAACTGTTTCAGCCTGAATATTCTTCCCCTTCGATCTTGCCAACTGCTGAGCTTTCTCTTCTATATGAGGTAGAATCAGCATCAAACGGAGGGGAGGCAGAGGAGCCTGCCAGCACAAGCAGAGACGAACAGCATGTTGCCAGTGAGAAATGTCAGCTTTTATTGCTACTTCCTTAGTTGACCCTTTGTGAACAATTGTTCTGAAGAGCAAGATTTCTTTTTCCCAAGATGTTGCCCGAGTAATAACATTTCCCAAGGAGGTGATGAGTCTGTCCTTAACCTCTGACTGTTAGACCATGGGTTTTAGCAATATTTCCAGATGTCATCGATTTAAGAGATAGATGTGTGTGTGTTTGGCACCTCTGATACTCTGAAAGTTACTGACATGCCAGAATTCTCTGAATCTCTGGTCTGCATTGGCTTAAATGTACTAACTTACCTGATTTACCTTCTCCTGAAATAATCCTTTGGGGGAAAAAAGAAAAGGCTCAAGTGGATGGCAGTCTGATATTAGCAGTTCAGTGACAGTTTTTATTCCACCTCTTCTACTCTCTCCCACAATTAAAGGCATAGGAAAGAGTGGATAATGCTGTCACTGTGACAATAGCTTTCAACATTAGCAGACCTCCGCTCAAATTCCTACCCTGCCATGGATTTCCTTTGTGGTTGCATATTGGTGTCAGTTCCACATGTTTAACTGGAAGGTAATGGTACTTCCATACTTTTCCCTTTGTTGTAAGGCTGAGTGTATCAAGGACTCTACACTGCTCTTATATAACTGCTACAGATTTTCAAATAGAAAGGTCAGCTTTCATACCTCAGTTTTAGAGAGATGTGTAGCATGGCACGTAGCGTTAAATCAGTTCATTTGTCTGTCTCTTCTGCTAGAAGGGAGAATCTTCACTATTTTATTGCATATTGTGTATTATTTACTAGAACTCACTGTTAATGAGTAGAATGGCGTGCACAGAACGGCCCTCTGTGGATGTTTAGTCTGTTTAGGATGCAAGATTACAGTTTTCTATTTCAACTGAAAGCAAGTGAAGGTGTATGTTTTCCCATAGCTGTCGCAAGCACAGACTGTATGTGCTAGAGGGAAATGCAATGAAACTACTGGCAAGCAAGCAAGCACATGCTATTACTGTATTTTATTGAACACATACATCTTTCTTTAGACATGTCTATCTCTCTCTATCTACTCCTACATAGATAAATGTGTCTAAAACAAGATGTGTTTTCATGGGGGACTTGTTATACAACTATCAAAAGATTAGATATATCATTTTTGTTGTTTCCTTAAGGGCTTCCCTTAGATAGGGACTATGAGAGCTAGTAAGTTGAGCATTAGCATCAGCTTGAGGGCTCCAGGATCATAGACATTAAAAACAGACAAAAAGCCTATTAGGACATCTAGTCCAGCTGCTTTGTTATGCATTTATTCCCTGTTGTAGATTAACCAATATTTCTTCTAGTCTTGTTTAATTGTGTGGTGCAGTGGCATCTCCACTGGGAGGCTATTTACTGAGCTTAATAGATGGGAAGCTTATCTGACATTCATCTTCTATTTCTTTCTTTTTTTAGTTTTGTGCCATTAATGGTGCCATTTCTCGTATGCTCTAAATAATCACTTACTCAGTTTGATCCCTTTTCCAAAGATTAATGTAATGTTCTACCTTACCTGGAAGCCATCCAACCAGAAATTCTCAATTTTCCTTAATATAAGTTCAATTCTTTCAGCCACTTGATTTGTGTTATTCCTTTCCATGCTCCCTCTGGTTTTTGTATCCTACTTGTTCCACATACAAACTCAGGTAAGCAACTCTTACTCTGTGATGTAAGCTTGTACAGTGTCTTTTAATTGGGAACTAACATTAGACAAACACATTTCTTGTTTGGGCTGTTCCTGTTTGTTTTGACGTTCTGGGGGCTTCCATTCAAGTATACGTCTGGAGCTACATCCAAGACTTCTGTTCCTCTTGCAGTAAGAATTTATTGAAAGCAATTGCTTAGAAAAATGTATGTATCTCATATGTATTTCAGCTTTGAAAGCTGTGTAGGAACCTAAAATTTGATGGATCAAATCACTGATTTCCATTTCTTTTTCAAAACCCAACCTGTCAAGAAATACCATTTGTACATATTTTGATCATGTATGCGGAGCAAAGGTGCATGACTCTATAGTGCTGTGTAAGAAAGACAAGAGTTACAGAATCTCTGTGTGTGCCAGTGTTGACTAGTAAATATGTTTCATGCTGACGTATCTTCCAGAAATACCACTTTCTGACCAGGTAGAAGAGAAAATATGGTGTGAGATTCTGAGCTGACAGGTCTGTTTGTTTGGGGGTTTGTTTGTTTGTGTGCTTTTTCTTTCCCCCACCCCCCTGTTTTTTTGCGCTGCAGTACGATTTCATGGAACGCTTGGATGGGAAAGAGAAATGGAGTGTGGTGGAGTCCCCACGGGAACGTCGAAGTATTCAGACCCTTGTTCAGAATGAGGCTGTGTTTGTGCAGTACTTGGATGTGGGTTTGTGGCACCTGGCATTTTACAATGATGGCAAGGACAGAGAAGTGCTCTCCTTCAGTACAGTTATTTTGGGTAAGTATCTCCACAACCTGAACATTGTTCCTATCTGTTTATGCTTTGCCTTACTTAAAGCCAAAATACTTTGTTGTGGCCTTCAGTATTAGTCCTGTTTATCCTTATGTTATGGGGTTGTTTTTTTTTTTCTCAATGCTATGTCAAAAGGTCGGCGATGGGGTGCTGATCTGAATTTGCTTATTTCTGTTCTAAGATTTTAGCATTCCCAAAGATCTTGAGTTTAGTTCTGGAAAACAAGGCTCACATCTAAGTTCAGTCTGGGTTGAAGCATTCTCCAGTTAATATTCCTCTCCTTTATCTATTTTATACTTCTTATTTGCTTCTCTGGAGAAGCTTCTTTATCTGGAATAAAGAATATTCTTTATTATGGAAGAGGATCTAACAGGAGAGCTGTTTAATCTTAGTAGAAAGACAGCACAACAAACTGACACCTGCAAATGAGGTTATTGTTTGCAGAGATTAATTGAGAATGTTAGTTAGCTGTATGCTGGTTTACAGCTTACTACTCACTATCAACCAGATAGTGGGTCATATCCTCAACGTGGCAGAATCAAGAGCAGAGGAGCATCTAGCCTATGATCTGAGAAGCCTGCAGTTTGTTAAAGAAATGGGGTTACATTTACTTGAAAATCAAAAGTTCTTCCAGGTTTCTTGGAAGGTTTGTTGAACTTTGAAGCACTTAATGAACTTTGCTGAATATCTTGTCATAGTGGCATAGAAATTCTGTGATAGTCTCTGTGTTATTCTGTCCTGGCTGGTGAAGTGTTAAATGACACTAGATTGTCTAAAATTATAATACCTGTTAGTCTGGGGGAAGAGAAACTGCAAAGTCCCAGTGAGTTTTTAAGCTTGGTAAAAAAAGGTTGGAGGTCTTTTGCAGTCTTACCTGAGTAATGATATGAAGCTTTTATTTTTTCCTTTTACATTAGTATAAAATTCAGTTTGTTGGCTCAAGACCCAAAGGGTACAGGAGTACAGCCAACACTCTGTCATTAAGTATGAATCTAATTGTTTCTGTTAACCTCAGTTGAGGTGAAAAAATTCTTCCATAGCTTACATCTGGTTTTGTAAGAGCTGGTATGTGCTATGCATGTGGATATATATATCTCTCTATATATATATCTGCATATTTGCCCATACAAGGCTTTGTCTGGTTCTTCAAAACCAACAAGAACATTTGTTCTTATATCCTGTTACACATCTATTGTGCTTAGAAAACCTTCACATATGATAAGCTGTTCTTAAAAGAGTTGCCTGATCTAGGCTACAGCTTTCAAGAGCATCAAAGGTCTAATAGTCAGGTAGACTACTTGATAGTGCAATAATAGTAATTGGGCTGAAATGTAGAGAAAAGTATAGTGGTTTATCCAGTTCAGAGGTTCTCCTGCACACACCTAGTATCAGGCATTTCATTATCAAAGGATCTGAGACAGCTGAAAGTTTCTCTGATGTGGAAGAGGAGAAAGAATAACAGAAATGATGTTAACACCCAGCGAATACTAAATTTACGATTATTTTGAATACGCAGAAAATGCTTTTCTGTGCTATGAAGCAATATAATGAAAATAATCTATAGACAAGCTTCTTCATGAGACAAATTGATATCTGTGAGCATTACATTTCAGGGTTTTTTTCCATTGTTTACATGAATCGTTTCAAGTGGCCAAGTTAATGACTTCTTTGAACATTTCCTTTGCAGTGTTTTTACTTAGTGTCCTGCAACTGTGAAACTAGGATTAAAATTGTGCTTGAATCTTTCTCCTCTTTTCAGTTTAATTTGACAGAAAAATACTTTGTGTGATTCTGCTAGTTCCAAATCCAAAATTCATTTTCTGTGTTGTGCAGCTGCCATTTGTTTGGTGTCTGGAACTGACAGAGCCATTTAGTTTGGGACTGCAGGTTCCACAACAACAGGGAGTAAAAGTGAAGAACAACACCATTCCAGTTAGAGTTTTGTTCCAATAATTCAGTGTTGAAAATAAGCTGCACTGAAATCCAACAGCTTTCAAATGAAAGTAATTTTAAAAATTAGTTTCAAAATTGGAATTTTATTTTTAGATGTCTGTGATGTGTAGTGTGTGTATTATCCAAATAATAACAGAAATTGTGGAAAAGAAGTATTGTGGTACAGCTGGTGTGCTGACTTCTCAGATTATTGAAGTCATCAACACTTCAGTCACTCACTTCAACTCTGGTGTTAAACCTTGTCTGATGTTTTTACAGACCTCTTCTTCATCCTGTTGGGCGGCAACTTGCACCTTTTTTATTCATTTTTTTAAGGATAAAGAATATTTTCTGGAGCAAAAGAGCTCCTGTTTGTCGTGTTCAGTAGATATTTCTGTCAGCTTAATTAATGAGGCTTTAAATGTCTGTAGAAGGAAGGGAAGATATTCTCCTTAGGATAATCAGTTTCACATGGAAGAGTGGTTATGCAAGTTCAAAGTCTAATTGCGAAAGGGAGATTGTTGATTTTCCTGATGAAGCATTGTGTTTGCTACATAATACGAATTCAAACATAGCTGTAGAGGTCTTACAAGCCAGTCTTGTCTACCTGTTGGAACAGAGGACTTGAGCATTATTAGACTGCTTGGAGCTCTAATAGTGTCCAGAGACTTCGTATATGACTTTATTAGACCTCTACACTTACTCATGCTGCCTTAAAACTTGATACCTTTCTGCCCCACCTGAACTTTGCGGTGTTAATATTATTAGCAGTTGTTCTCCTAAGTACTGAAGACAAAATAAAATAACGAAAAATTAAGTAAAGAATCTGTAGCCTAAACGGGAACCAGCTAATGTGCCTGTGATGCTTGTATTTCAGATTCAGTGCAAGACTGCCCACGTCACTGTCATGGGAATGGCGAATGTGTATCAGGTGTCTGTCACTGTTTTCCAGGATTTCATGGAGCAGATTGTGCTAAAGGTATCATTGTCCTTGTGTTTACAAATAACCACAGTGTGTGTTTGTGATGTATGGATCTTCAGTGGCTGCTAGTTAGCATGGGTCCAAGCTAGATTCAAATAGATCAATATTAATTTTTTTCCTTAGATCTCTTAGTTAAATACGATTGAGTGGAAGTATTGCTACATTGCCACTGAGCTTCCACAACTACAGCTCTTTTTGTGTCAAAGGTAGTAGGCAGAAATGGCAGAAAATATTTATTTTCTACAAAAGTGGATGAATTATCAATGCTTTCAGATAATCCTTACCTGGTCTGCAACAGAAGACTGATTATCTTCATTGATAGCGTGTAATGTATTTTTTGGCTTGGCTGAGCCTTACTTCCAATACATAGCATCTTTCTTGCATATACAGTTACTCTTTGACCAAAGGAAGGTCACCTTTTTTAGGAAAATAAGTAGGACCTGATAAAGTCTTAAACTTTTTCTTAAAAGTTGATTGTAAATTTTAGCAATTAAACCTGGGAGATGCATAATTATCAAGGATTGAGCAGAAATCTAAAAGCCATCTATGGATTGGCTGTATGTATTTACTAAGTTTTTCTGATAGTTTGGGATAGCAGTCACAGGGGAAAGATTCATAAAGGAGGACCTCTTTAGTTTATACAGCTAGTAGCACATACGTTGTCTAAGTTCAATGACTAGCTTGCATTCCCTGCTGTTTCTGAGCAGTCAGAACATTTTACAATTTGCTTCCTTCTTAGTGTGAGATTTAGGCATACTATCAGTAGCATAAGCTTATAATTATTTTCCTCAGGGGTAAGGTTGTTAGTGTTCAAGGTGGGAAAGCCTAGTGTTTGAAAGCTTTTTGACACGCCTGGAAGGGCCTTAGCAATGTGCTCATTTTTTCTTAGATTCCTGACCCAGTCCTGAGGACAGTTTGTTGTGCAACACCTCTTTCACTGGTGTAGCAGGGTGGCATCCAGCATACCCATGTGTGTCTATAAAATACTCCATCAATAGCTGTTATAGTAGTACTGGAGGGAGTAATTTCCATTTTGTGTCTCCGTGTTTGGCTCTTGAAGGTGCCCCAGTATAAATATATGTATCTATATACATATATATGTATCTATATACATATACATATATATATATAAAAAGACCCCAAGGGTCTTGGAAAGCTAATGATGTTATTTTAGTACTAGCCCTACTCATTTTAAAGAAGGCTTCAACTAGCTTGCATGTTGTTTGATTACCTGAGAAATTAAAGCGCTTTGGCAAATCTATAGAGGAGATATCTGTATATTACAAAGTAAATGGTATGATAATGTGTGCTATAAATACACAGTGACAGCTATATGCATTTCTGTGGTGTTAACCTGTGAAAGTATGCATGCAGTGACTGTGTGCTTCACTGCAACCTTTCACACATCCATGGCCATTAAATCAAGCCATTTGCATTTTGAGTTGTGGAGCAGCCCTGCATTGTGTACTGAACCTGTGTGTAACACTGTATTCTATGTTAACGATAGAAAGCACTTGTTCAGCCTGTGTCAAATAAGTAGCTTTTTTTGTAGGGTACTTGTTGGACTATATCTGCCAAGCTTCTCCTACCCCTTAGTACCTTCCCTCTGCTTCCTGCTTTGTCCTTTTTGTGTTGTCTCTTTCTCCTCAAAAGCTTCTTTCAACTCTTTTACTGTTTTCTTGTCAGACATCATGGTATTTCTAAAGAACAAAGAAGCTTGAAAAGCTACATAAACTGACAAAAAGGCTGTGTTGACAGAATTCTTGTGCAGCTACGTGCTTGCACAGAAACACATCTTTACACTATGAGACATACCCAGAAGGGTGCTGCTGAGCTGGGTGTAAGGGATGTATGCCTCACCCATTTCACAGCACTGTCAGGCCTCTTCTAATGTCCACAGATTTTTCTGCCTACTTGAATGCTGATTATATGTGAGAGCAGTTTCAGAAGACGGAAATGAGAATTGGAATTGGCTGCATGGTAAAACACAGTAAAATGAGAGAGAGAATTAAGTATTTTCCAGAATGCTGTATGTATGGACACATGTTTAATATACATTTACCATAATGTTGCAGTTATATTTAAGCTGTCACAAGTATGGAAGGATAATGATTTTCTTTCCATCTGATTTTTTAAAATTATTATTTCCCTAGCAACACATCTTTCACTGTCTCAGTTCTCCACTGTAAAATAATTTGAGGCAAGACTTAAGTAGACTAATGTGGAGAAAATGTGAACAAGTTCCTCAGACAGCTTTTAGAACTTGATTCATGCAGTAACACAGCAGTACAAGAGCTTCACACAGGGTGAAACACAGGTTTGATAGATATGAAGCATGATCTTTTATAGCAGTGAGTCTCCTGTTACAGGACTGCTCTTGAGGGCATCAGGGGCAATGAATCTTGCAAGAATTTGTCTGCAAACTTATTGCAGACAGTGTGCTGGTACTCCCCCTGCTATTCTACTCCACTTGTGTAGGGCTAAAAGATAAAAATGAAGGAAATCTATAAAAGACAGCTCAGATTTGACTTCTGATCCATTAGCTCCAGGCAAATACCATGAAAGTTACTAGAGATGAACTTTTGGACCAATCCACAGGCTGAAATAAGTTTTCATACCCTGATTGAAGTGAAAGAAATTTCACCCTCTCAAACACTTTTGCAGAATACTGGGAGGGTTTTTTTCTCACCCTTATCTGTGGAAATAGCTTATTCTGAGGTAGCCAATATCAACAGACTTATTCCATCCTTGCTCAGGCAAGATTGCCTGTGAAATCATTTGGAGTTTAACCTAATTAAGAATTCCATCATGCACACACAAAAGTAATCATACAGTTTAATCTCATGTGGATAAAAACAGCATCTAAAGAAAAAGAAAGTCTGATAATCAAAAGATAATGCAGTGGGTGGAGATGTATCCTGATAAAGAAAATGTGTACAGTTAAAGCCAGTGGAAGATTTGCTGTGAATTGAACTGCACCGTGAGTAACCTCCTGTCCACAATTATGTGTAGGAGTTACTGATAAGAAGAGATGCTATGGCCAAGGATCGATGAAAGAATCAGACATGCAGCTATGATTATGTTATTTTGGTGTGTTGTCATTTTTTTATATTCATCTCTATTTTCCTGCAACCTCTATGGCATAACCACCCAAGTATATCAAGATGTCCTTCTTAGTGTTCCCACTGTTAATGTCTGGTAATAGTTTGGTCTTTCAGTTGCCAAGTTCTGTGGTAAATCTGCAAGCAGGCATCCTTTGTCATGTCCTGCTTTTCCCTATCTGTAGAGTTCAGTGTTACAATGAGTTGGGTTCCTAGAAGTGACTCAAAGTTGGCTACAATTTCGTCCCATCTCATAATATATTTGAAAGGCATGCAACTCTTCCACTCCTTTAACAAAGATACTTCCAAAGATACTGTCTGATACTGATTTGCAAATGTGCTCAAAGCCTCCTTCAGTTTCGCATTTTAAAATACTAGGATTTGCATCATGAGCATATTTAGGTAATCGGAAAAGGTGAAGCAGTGCACCATCACATGGGATTTCCGCATTGACATGATGAGCAGAGCCTGTTAAGAGATGGTGTCTCATTTGTAACAGAAGGAAAAAAAATTGAGTCAAGTCAGATGCCACGAACTTGCCATTTAACAGATACTTTCCGTTGATTATGCAATGTAATAAGAAACATGTTTAATACTTGAATCTAAATGGATTGGAGGTTTTGGGGTCTTTTAAACCAGAAATTTGTGCCATGTTTGATCAGTTGACTTTTTAATCTGATTTTTAAAGCTCTTAATTATTCAGATTTATGTTATTCGCAGTTTCTTTTCCTGTTCTCCTTGTGTGGGTTTTTCATTCTTTTATTTTCATTCTGTTTGTTTTTGGCTTACTGGCAAAGGACGGCGCCACTTTAATAAGTATAAAAAGAAGGGTAGGTTTTTTAAAATTTCTTTTTCTTTCTTTTGCAACATCTATTTAATTTGACATAGTTACTAAGCTGTAAAGTGTAGTCTATGTATTTTTGACTTTATTCTAATGGATTTGCTGTTTCTGATGATTGCCCGCGGCACAATAAGAGTTCCTACCACTGCCATTTCCTTTGTTATGTGTGTGCTGTTAATCTCTGCATAAAAACTGTAAAAAGCTGACAATTATTAGGTAAGTAAGGTATAATTGCTAGAAGTAGCAACTCTTGCTTCTTCTCAGTTGTTGTAATTCAAATTCAGTTGTTTGGGACTCTTCTTGCTCTGAGGTTATTCAGAGCCTTTTTGCTTGGGCAGTGGTGCATAAAGTAATGTTTTTTAGTCCATTGAATACTCTGTTTGAAACTATTCTTTTAGTGCTATGTCCAGAATGCTCCCAGTGGCATAAGATGTTCTGGGAGTGATTCCAGTGGGGAAAACATGAATTTTGGAGTGCATCTTGCTGAATGATTCAGTACTCAGTTCATTGCTGTAGAGTGTGTGGTCCATTTGAATGAACGGTGTCCAGCATATGCTGCTAATGTATAGGAGATAATATTTCCTCTCTCTCTGACTAAGGAAAACAGTATTTGCCTTTATAACTTGGCTGGAAATTTTAAGAACTGAAAATAGTGCAAGCAGACTGAAGCTCACTGGAGTTTGAAGGGAAAGGTGAGAGCTGATCCTGAATAGTCTTTCTCCTTTGCCTGTCCGGCACATGTTTATAGCTTGGCAGGAGCAATGGAACCTGTGGTGAGGCAGCACATGGGGTCTTCTGTGACACAGTCAAACTGGTGAATGTGTCTTGTACTATTCAGGTGACTCACTGCAAATTTATGCAATAGCTGATTATAGATGAGACAAGTGAAGTATGTTGGATTAAAGTACCCGAAGCAGATTGGTTTGGCAGGCAAAAGGAACAATAGCACAGGAAAAATGCCATCCTTATGGTATTACAGAAATTGTCATGAGTAATAGTACTTGTTAAAGCTAACCTATTGTGGTTAGTGCTTCCCAAGCAAAACAAATAAGTAAAACCAGTGCCTACCTCCAGGAATTTACCATGTCAGTACAAGATGAAAGGGAATGAATGGGAGACAGTTGACAGATGTAGAGACAAAATAAAAAAATGTGATACCCAGTGTCATAAACACACTAGCAGTGTGACTGTTGTCAGTTTTGGGGAACACTGTGGTTAAAGGAAGTTTTAAAGAGGGATAATGGAGCAGATAGATAACATCATGAGGGTGATGGAGGGCAAATGAGGCCTCCAGAGGAGATAGAGCGTAGAAAAGAGCTCTTCTAAAAAGCCCTTTTTCAATTTGACTTTCAAAAGCATTGTAAGAGAGGCTGAAGTCAGTATTCTAGCCATGAGCAGTCTGGGGTAAAGCTGTTCTGTAAATGAAGTTCCAGCATGAAGTTCATGTTCCATGTGACAAGAGGAAAGGACCTGAAACAGGACTGGGAAAGAAGAGCCCTGTTTGATGGATGGATTAACAGATTAACAACATGATTTTTGCAGCACTGTTGCACACAGACATGATTGAAGAAGGCTGAATTTATCAATGCTAGAGAAAAAGGTGCTGATTTAATGTAGATTTGATTTGCTGAAAACTAGAGTAATAATTGTGACATGCAATGAAGAAGAAATCTGTAAGACTTTGTCAAAGCCTGAATGTGAGGTGAGGAAACAGATGAGTCAAAAATAACACCCTGATTTTGAACCTTAGTGATAGGTAGAATAATGGTATTGACCACTGTGATAGAGCAAGAATGCAGGGGAGGGCTGAGAAGTAGTGGGATAGGGAGGAAAGAGAAATAAGAGAAATAACTTCTTTGGCAAGCACTTCATGTGTTCGTAATCATAGCATGTCTCATCACACTGTACTCAAAAACAAGAAAGGATTTTAAAAGTGTGCTTTTCTTTGGAAATGCTGCATTCATGACTTGACACCCACACATAGCTACATCCTTCCTTGCAGCTGACAAAATTCAGCATGTTCAGCTTCTCTCTTAGTATGTCTTTCTGTGTGGGTTTGTTTTTGGGGTTGGTGTGTTTATGTGTGTATGTGTGCCAACTTATGCATGTGCTACAGCAGCAGCACAGCCCTGGCTTGTCACTCAAATCTTCTCTCACAGTGGGTGGAAGCATCATCTCGCTGCTTGAACAGACAGGGCTGTCTTTGGCGGTATTCCTCTTCATCAGTCCCCACCTCTCAGACTCAGTACCTTAACATGCCTTTGTCATAAATTTTCTTCTTCTTTTCCCAGTCTCATATTGTATTAGCAGGCATTTCTCATTTCTGGCAGACCGATCATGTCCTCACTTGCCTTCCATTGAAGGCACTCACTCCCATTCTGCGTACAGGGGAGTGCTTGCCTGTCTGCCCTCAGTTTGCTTAGTTTTGTGGAACTGCAGTACACTCTGAATAAGGTTTTGTGCTATCAAGTGTGCCTAAAATAATTGCAGGATAAATAAATGGACATGTAACCTACTTTGACAATGATTGACAGTTGCTGTTGTCCATCAGCTGCTAGCTTGCCTGCATGAAATGAGATAAGAGCTTCAATCCAGTGTCAAGTAGACAAGTAAAGCCAACACAAAATCCACCACTCTAATTGGCAATTTAAACAGGAGCCAAGAACTGAGAGGGTCACAGGATGAATTCTTTCTGATTGTTAGTGGTGATGGCTCCAAAAGGGTCTCCAAGCGCAGAGTCAGAAGTGCGACAGGGAACAGGATACAGGAACCCTCATTTCTAGTCTGCAGCTTTCCTCATCAATCCCGTGAACTGTGGGAGATTAGAGGTAAAAACAGGGGTCTGAAGAGCCTGGACTCCAGAATTCTACAGCAGACACCTTGTTAAATTTCTGTTACAATAAGTCGTTCAGCACCCAACATTTCATTGCTCTTTAAAAACACATACCTGTCCCAGTCATGCATTATAGATGAAATGTGAGGTTTAGCAGATGTTAGCAAGGCATGTGCTATTAGTAACAGGCCGGTAACATAAAAGTACTCAGAACACTCTCTAGCCTGCCTGCGCAGGTGCTTCATGTCTTCTACATTCTTTGTAAGGGAATATTTATAAAGTTGAAATAAAGACCAAGGAGCTACTATTAACATTGTGAATACTTGAAAAAAAATCCCAGACTTTAAAAATATGGATTTCAGCAAGCTAGATATGATCTTCTCATTGTTGTTAAAGTTTTTATTGCTTCTGTTGATTCCAGAATTGAATTCAGGGTTATAAAGAATTTATCTACAGGTTATAAAGAATTTATTCAGGTTGTCCTGAATCATTGCAAGTAGGGATGCTCCTGTTGTTTAGAAGCATTTCCCTCTTTCTTTTTGTTACAGTTGTGCTCTTACAAGGCAGCAAAAATGTTTTAGGATTTTTTTAAAGGTATTTAATGTTGTTAAATATACCAGATGTACCTACCACGGCAACTTCATGAGCATTTGTTTTCTGTATTAAACCACCAGCAAACAGAAAGCCGCATTTGTGCTACTGGATTGCATTGCCTTTTCATGTGCTTCTAAATTCATGTTGCAGCATATGAACTTGACATTGTGTATGACTCCTTTTCCCAAACAGCTTTTGGGATAGTGTTTCAGCTAAGAAGATAGACTTATTTGTGTAGGAAAAAGCTAAAAGCTAGAAGTATTAAGAAAAAAAAATGGGAAATGCCGAGGAATCCTGACCAATTTGGTGTACTTCTATGATGGGGCTACGGAACTGATGGACAGGGGTAGAGCAGTTGACATCATCTACCTGGACGTGTGCAAAGCATTTGACCCTGTCCCACAAGACATCCTTGTCTCTAAATTGGAGAGGCATCAATTCGACAGGTGGACCACTTGGTGGATAAAGAACTGTCTGAATGGCAAAGAGTTGTGATCAATGACTCAATGTCCAGCTGGAGACCAGTAATGAGTGGTGACCCTCAGGGATCAGTATTGGGACCGGTCTTGTTCAACATCTTTGTCGGTGACATGGACAGTGGGATTGAGTGCGCCCTCAGCAAGTTTGC
>WYDI02014003.1:0-46580 GCA_009867235.2 Psittacus erithacus | reverse complement strand
TTTTATTTTATTTTATTTTATTTTATTTTATTTATTCCACTCATGTACAAGCCAGTCCTGTAAGCCATGCTTACCCAAACACACTAAAAACTAAATAAAAACCCCAACAAAACCTACGTGAAACCTCTTGCCTTCCTCTCCAGCCTTGTGAATGGACCAGACTATCAACTTTGCCTCCAGAGGGTTTCTGTAGTTTAGCTGATTCTTTCTGTCTCTGCACAGCTATTGCCAGCTTGTTCTCATCATTTGCTCACTTGAAGCAGAACCTAAAATTACAAAAGTTAACTGCTTTTAGACATTTCTCTCAAGGATGGATCTTGAGGTTTCTGATGCTGAGCAGCAGATTGCTGTTTGTTCTCAGTACCTTGGGCTGTAAATTCACAGACAGTGACGTGGAAAATGTGTTTTCATATATGCACTCCCAGAGTGCCTGTGTGCGGTGTTGTTTATTCCCCACTGTCAGCATGCTGTCAATAACTTCTGAGAAAGCAGTATAAAAATAATCAAACATAGTGAGGCAGAGGAGGGAATGGTACAGTTCCCGCACCTGTGAGTCAAAAATACGCTAAAGTAATTGCCTGAAGTGATTAGAAAATGCAGAGAATCTCATAGCAATGGAGAGTAGTTTTCTTCCCCCTCACTCCCCCCCTCCCCCCCCCATCCAGAGTTGATAGCTTTGGTTAGTATAACATTGTGCATACTGACAGCAAAATACTGTTGTTAGGTCTAAAAAATTGCCTGCTGCATGGATGAGCTTAATGTGCAATAAACTCAGTGGTGCAAATGCAAATTTAGGATGCCTGAAACCTGAAATTTAGTTGGAGAGCTATTTGATAGGAGTATCAGTGTAGGCGCAATCAGAACATTTCTCTTGAGTTTACCTGACTTTAAAGATAACACACTGGAGAGTGCATATAGTTCCCACTTAGAGATAGGTGGAGCTCTGGCTGCTTGCAACGGTTTTTTGCATGTAGAAACTGAGAAAGTGAAAATAAAATCCAGTTTTTCCTAAGAACTTGCTTTGATTTACAACTTTCACAGCTTAGCTATCTAAGGCAGCAATAATATACCTACCTGATGAGATAACCATTTTTCTTCCTCTCAACTACATAAGTAACTGACTCTTCTCAATGTGAATTGTTGTGTTACAAAGCTGGAACAGTTTTCTAGGCCTTTCTCTGTCATTACACAACAGAAAAATGCAATACCCCAGGCTGAAAGAATTTGAGGGGAAATAGTTGCACAGAAAAAACCAGCTCCACCAAAGGGGAGGGTAAAAGGGGGTTAAGAGGGGAAGTGTTCCTCAGCCACTCTAGATGCATTTGTGAAGATTTACTGGGCTCAGAGCAATCTGTAGCTTAGTAAATTGGTGTTTGACGGTGTCACAATCATGTACTACATCTTGCAGTACAGTGTACAGATGTCCAAAAGATATCACCGTCCAGCCACTGCGCTAAAATTGTATGAAAGTGATAGTATGGCATATGTGCCTGCCTGTGAGTGGTACCAGAAAACTTTAATTTTACTTTTCTGTCTTTTTGGTAGAAATATAAAAGAGGTCCCCACTCCGATAGAATGCTACTACCAGCTAAATTAAATTTTCTGCACCTAGATTCAGCAATTGTTTTTGTCAGTAATAACTCAGAGGGAAAGTAGCTGGATACTGGAAGTATGTCCTGAAAATTTGATAGTTATGATATCACAAGCTCCTGCAACAGATAGATTATAATGTAAAATTTTGTATTGCTCTATGGCATTACAAACTTCTAGCTCCTGAAAGAATATAAATGTTCCCTTTCACAGTCCAGGTTTTGTCAAAATTGGCTTGTTCTTTCTCAAATCTTTCTTGGAACTTTGCTACCTGCTTTATTCTGGCTGCTGTGATAGTACAGCACTGATGTAGTTGAAACTGGCCTTGAAAGGCTGCTTTAATGAAAGATTTATTTCCATTGAATATTACAGTACCTGTTTGTACATTCTTTTTAGAACAATTTTTATCATAAAAATTCAATACTACAATCAAGTTAAGTTGTACGCACTTCTTACAATAATTTTGCTTTTGACCTGGGGTAAAATTTTAAAACATATTAATAGTAATACGTAAATCTGTTTAGTCCCTAAGAAAATAACTTACAATTAGAGATGAACAAGTATGTTGCTTAAGTTCAAAAAGTGTATAAATCTATAATATGCATGTGTATATGTATGTGCACATACTATACATCTAGATGCGGGTGTGAAATATTTGCAGCAGAAGTCCCTTGGTTGCCTCTTCATTTGTTTCCTAATACATTTAGACAGTTTTTCATTGTGTTAGTCAAAACCAGTTCTATCTATTAGGCAAAGAAGTATTTATTACATTTAGTCATTTAGGATCATGCTGGTTACAATGGTATGTGAGAACAGGAAAGGTATAGAGTGCCTCAAGTTCTGCATCTTCTCTGCATGGAAGGGAATTTACTTTAGGATTTAACAACAGTTGAACCTGAATATTTCAAAGCAGCTAAAAGGCCAACAACACTTATTTCAACAAAATCTTATCACAGCTTTTGTGCTTGAGAAACCATGCATTGATGCTTAAGATTTTACATGGGCAAACAGATAAACAACATTTGTAATACTAGTGAGAGCTTGTTTCCATGGTCCAGAGACTGCTCACTGATCTGAAAACTGGAAGGAATTTTTTTTCTTTGCAGATTACCAGCTGCAGCTTTATATGATAGAAATTTCAGAACAGATTAGTTAGTTTATACTGTGTACAACACAGTTACCAATTCTTAGCCTAGTTATTAAAAAAAGATAAAATCAGTGAGAATTTTGCCCCTTGCCATAGTACAAAGTGACAGTATTCCCTCAGGGTTTGAAAGCTCACCTATGAAAGTGTATGGAGGAGGAGGTAGAGCTGGATCCCTTGCATAACAGCACAAAAGCTTTTATTTATTTGTATTTAAGACAAGAAAGTCATCATCCACCAAAAATGATAGTGAATAATTTAAAGCTGAAAGGGCAGGACTTGCATGATCCTTTTTGCTGGTACTTTTTGCAACATTATCAAGCACTGACCCTATCAGTCAGTTATTTTCTCCATCTCCCAAAAGGCCTTAATGAATTTTGTACCTTGTTTTCACTGAAGATAATTTGTAACACACAAAATCCCTAGCAATTATCATGAAACATTAACAGTGATGTCATCAAACAGCAATTAAAGCTTTTATTGAGATTGAGTTCCTACAGAGGTCTGGGGAGAAAAAGCAAAAGGTAGGAATAAAAAGAAAAATCCCAGCCACTAGTGTCCTATACTAGTTATATACTAGTCCATATACTAGTTATATACTAGTCCATATATTAGTTATATACTAGTCCATATACTAGTATATGACAACAGTGCTAAATATTGTGACTGTAAGGGGGAAGTACTTCTTGAAGCTTAAGGTTCTTTAAATGTCATCTTTAAAAGGATAAATTACACTCCTAATGGATCGAGATATGCTATGAACAATTCAAGTAAGTGAAAAAAAAAACCCAATCCAAACATGAAAGAGTAGATGCTTTAGTATGTATTGCTCAAGTGCCAACACTTGTTTAGTTACTTGTCAGAATAGTGTTTCTGCCTGCTCTGCTCCCTATCCTGCTTTAGCCAATTTCTGTTCCAGTATCTCATTTGTCTCCTTGAGAATGATTTCATCTACCAAACCTTGTCTAGGTTACACCAAAACTAGTGCTGCAATTTATTGGCAAACATAATACTTTAATAGGAAATAAAATCTCTTGAATGGGATGGTCACTGCTCTCTGGGAAGCACCTGGAGTCTTCTGAGTCACAGATGAGGCTACCGAAAGTGCTGTTTTACTCAGTTCTTGTAACCTAGCTGGACTGTGGTCCTACATGATCACTCCACCACAATTATTAACCATTGTTAGAGATTACCTGAATTATGTTTCAATGGAAAGGAAGTGTTCTTTTGGATACTTTATAAGACAACAGTCACATGGAGCCTTACAGTCTGCTTTTCCTCAGTCAGATCCCTTTGCTGATCATTATTTCAGTCCTATTTCCCTAGAAAATTCTCCTATTCTTTGATTTTGCATCAGTCTACTTTGCTGTGTCAGAGTGATACAAAGCAGACTTGGCTAGGCAAAGAATCAACTTCTTTCTCATTGTGTGCATATGTGTGCATGTGTAGGTATGCATGTGTGTGTTACTGGGAAAAAATTGTTAGTTTATTACCCTGTCACTGGCATAAAGAGGATCTATTCTCAGGTATTGAATTTGTTTTGTAAGTTTTCCAGAGAGAACAAATGCTTACATCTGATAACATCAGCCAGCAACAGCATAAGTCTCCAGTTCGGGAAAAAATGTGCTGTTGTTTATATGCTATTTGTGCCAAATTTTAAAATAACTCTTTTAACAGTATTTGTCTTTCAACTATGAACTGAGAGTTGAGGAAAATTTTGATCGGAAAACATCTCAAATATTTTTCAAACTGGGAGTCTGTGTGCATAGCCATGGCTCATAGCCATAGCCTGCTCAGTATTTCTAGAAATGAGAAATTTTACCATAATTAGGACTTATTATTACTTATGTCCAAATTGTCAGGCAAAACCAATTCTACATCTGTGGATGTATTTTTCTTTCGAGAAGTCTAAAACTATTTCATAAATAAGAACTTTATGGAGGATGTTAATTTTATATGTTGAAGGACTGTATATCTGTATCTTATACTGGACTTGCTTCTTGTTTGGAAGAACAAGACCATTAAAGAGAACATAAATGATCATGTGATGAATAATGAAATATCTTTTTCTTATACCTCTTCTTATTTTGCCAGTTCATTCTCAGGGACCTCCTGTCCCCTAACTCATTTATCAGTTCAGGCATTATGTGAAAAGTGTATGTGAAAGATGAGAGTATGTGAGAGTTTATAGGCATTGATGGAAACTTGAAAACATCAGGGGGTCAAAAATACTAAATTTCAGTAGTCATTTGGAATCTGAGTGAATGCTTCTTTTGCAACATCTCTACAGCTTTGAGAGGATTGTCTTATGGATTTAAAAAAAACCCATACCCAAATCAACAAAAAACCTCCCACAAACAGAACACCAAAGAAAAACAGCTTGTATGGCATCAAACCCTAGTAAAATTTCAATAATGTAGGTTTGGTATTGCCTTAGTTATTTCCCCCAGAAAGCTTAGTACTGAATAATCAGCTTGTAAAAGAATGCTGTTTCCATTCATGTTGACTCTACTTCCCTACTGTATACTTTTAAAAGCAGCAGGGTCATTTTCTGCATGCAAACTTGAGCCATTCTTCAAATTCTAATGGAATTTGGAAAGTGCTCCTGAGGATGGATTTGAACCCATAAACTGACTTCTGGAAATAACTCTGGAGTTGTTCCCTTTTGCTTTCTAAGAAGTTACTGTTCTAAGTGTAGGGGTTAATGCAAAATCTTGTGGGAAGGCTCTGAACTCATAATCTGATTTTCCTGTTGACTTTTCCAATATACTCACTGAAATTCTATGTGAGAACATGAACAGTGAAGACAGAATTACATAAAGTTCAAACTAAAAAAAAAAAAGTCTCATCTGAAAATTTTTTAATGGCAGAATGTCAGCAGTGCTGGAGAATGAGTCTTATTTACAGGAACATGTGAAATGACTGGTTAAGTTGCATTTCATAGCCCCACCTGTGACATTCCTGAGCAATAGGACTATGGGTCAGGACAAATGAGGACCAGTCTGAGTCCTGGGCGTTGACCAACCCTCTGTACTGACATTACTTACCGCATTGCCAGTGAATAGAAAGAAGTGATTTTTTTGCTGTTTGATTTTGTTTTTGATCCTGTTTGTTTGGTTTGATTTTGGTTTTGGTCTGGGAATCCATCAAAATACCCTACCTTTCAGAGACTTCCAGCCTGAGCCCTGCCTTTTAGTGACCTAAGATTACCTTTGATATTTGAATACTCATCACCTCTCTGGGCAGCCTATTCCAGCATTTTTTCATCTACAGAGTAAAGAAGTTTTTCTTCATATTCAGATGGAACATCCTGCGTTTCGGTCTGTGTCTGTCACCCATGTACTGTCACTGGCCACTGTTGAAAATAGTCTAACCTCATCCTCTTGATACCCACCCTTGAGATATTTGTATGATTATGATAACGTTCCCTCTCAGCTGCCTCTTCTCCAGGCTAAACTGGCCCAGATCCCTCAGACTTTCCTCATAACAGAGATCCTCCAGGCCCCTCATCATCTTCATAGCCCTCAGCTGGACCCTCTCCAGCAGTTCCTTGCCTTTCTTGAACTCGCAAGCCCAGAACTGTACACAGTATTCCCCAGGCTCACCAGGGCAGAGTAGAAGGGGAGGATCACCTCCCTCGAGCTGCTGGCCACACTCTTGCTAATGCACTCCAGGGTACTACTGGCTTTCTTGGCCACAGGGGAATGCTGCTGTCTCATAATTAATTTGTTCACCATGACCCCAGGGTCCTTCTCTTTAGAGTTGCTTTCCAGCAGATCAGCCCCAGCCTGTGCTGGTGCAAGGGGCTATTCCTTCCTAGGTGCAGGACCCTACACTTGCCTTTGTTGAAGTTCCTCTCAGCCTAACTCTCTAGCTTGTCCAGGCCATGCTGAATGACAGCGCAGCCTTCTGCTGTACCAGCCACTTCTTCCAGTTGTGTATTATCAGCAAATGTGCTGAGGGTACAATCTGTCCCTTTATCTAGGTCATTGATCAGTAGCAATTGAACAAACTTGAATAAAGTTGTATCCCTGAGGAACACTGTTAGCTGTAAGCCTCCAGCTAGACTCTGCGTCGCTGATCACAACCCTCTGACCTCTGCCACTCACTCAGTTACCAATAACCCTCATCATCTGGTCATCTAACCCACCCTTGGGGTAGCACGTGATAGAACATGTTACATACTGTTATGAGGGCTTCTGCAGAGTTACCACCACCATTTCTTTTACATTAATTTCCCTTGTTTAGCAACATGACAAATACATACAGTCATCACTTGTCCACACATGTACTGCAGAACTCATAAAGTCTGTTATTGCTAGACCAATCCATGCCATTACATTGCTAGGATTTGTGTTCATATGATTTCAGTATTATATGTGATTTGTTGAGCTTTTATTCCTGTAATTTTCATGCCTTAATAGCATTAGATATCTGACTATATTTTATCTTTGGAGATTGCCAAACATTGTCCAAGCAAAGTTTGGGCAATTTTAGTTAAGTTGGATGATTACAGCCAGCTATAGAGTTATAGCCTTATACTTCTTTTATCCTCTCTTTTTCCTTTTTGGTCTCTCTCTCTGTAAACATGTGAGTTGTTAGTCAAACTTTATCATTCGTTTTCTCTATTTGTTATTTGACTTGGGTTTAAAATGTTCTTTAAATTATTTTCCATTTTGCTAAGCATTGCTTCTTCATACTGATATGGTCTAGATATTGCATCCCTACTGTTATGTTGATGTCTGGAAAAGCAGTTTACTTTTCTATAATTCTTTTGTCTGTAGCAGCCTTAGAAGGGAAAAAGAAGGGAGAGAAAAGAAGAAAGAGAATAACTTAGCTTTGTCAGTTCACATCTTGAAAGAGCACCTCCTGCGCCTTCAGTTTTTAGTAAAACTTTCCTTCAGTGTTTTCTTGGAAAGAGAGGTGGCAACACAAAGTATTTGTAGCTGTTTCTTGATTGATTCCAAGCTGCTGGACCTCAAAGGCTGCTCTGGAGCCTATTTCTTGAAGTCTTGGGCCATAACCAACCAATATCCCAAAGGTACTGCTGTATTTCAGGGAAATAAGCCATCTTCCCTACCTAAAAATGAAGGTATGTGTAGGGAAGGAAAGTGTTTCAGATATTGACTCTAATTTTGCTTTTTATCTTCTGTTTTTCCCTTTTCATTGCTCTGGAAGCAGTGGATGCTGGCAAGTCTGGATGAAGACCACAGAGAAATTTCTTCCTTTCCCACGGTAAACAAAAGCACAGAAAAATAAATGCTAGTTTTTCTCACATTTACTTAAGAGCTAAGCGGAGTTGGAACAGTCCAGAAACTGGACATGTAAGATTTACATAATATAGACTATTATTTGGAGGCTGCCATTCCTCTCAGGTTATTATATTTTCTATTTCATGCCTTTCTAGTTATGTTGGGATTCATTAAACATGAAGCCTCTGCAGCTAAGCCCGAAATGGCTGTTTGCTGGAAGTGATGTTGCTAATTGCTGTTACTGTTGCTAACGGCAAGAGAAAGCCTGGTAGGCACACAGGAGGAAAAAAAGAACTTGGATATTTTAACCAGACTAATGCAGATTAAAAAACAGCTAATAAATCTCATATGAAAAGCTTATATTTAAATTACAGACGTCTTTTTGTGGGTTTTTTGGGTTTGCTTTTTGTCTTTTTTTTTTGTTTTGTTTTGTTTTTTGTTTTTTTGTTTTGTTTTTTGGTGGGATTAGCATTTCATTATAAAGGCCTGTTTGTGACTTTCTGTAACCACAGACATACTATATTTCAGAGTCTTTATGATAACAGTGGAAGAGAAAAAAAAGTCATGAAAGGTTTTCTCTTTGTAAACACCCTTCACATTTATATCTATTAGATTAATAGAATTTATATCATTAAAATGTTTCTACAGAGTGGACAACTAAAATGCTTCCCTTGGGTTTTATGATTTTGTCTAACTCCACATGCTATGGGTGACTTTGTAGATTTCTTTTCCCTTTGTATGTAGAAGTAAGAGTATTAGTTTGACTTAAGATCTTACACATTTTTTAGACTTTTTTTGTAATTTTATTAGCTTACTGCAGAATTCTAGATTCTGGTAAATAACAAGAACTTCATTATTTCACATTTAGGATTTGCTGCTTATGTAGAAGCATAGGAATTGCTTGCAAACCTGATATTATTTACAGCATATCAGAAGCAAATCCATAGGGAAACAAAACACAAGATGAAGGGAGGAATCCTATAGAGCAGTAAGAGAGCAGCTATTTAGAAAACAGTCATAAGTACAAGTTCCATATTGTCAAAAAAAGTCGGTTCATACATTACCAAACACCAGCGCTTCGAACAGCTAAAGAGAGGACTTTAGTTGTTAAAGAAATGTGGAAGAACAGTCCCTGAGGACAGATTCCCTGACAAATGGAGACTCACACACAGCAAAGACTCATGGAAAAAAAACTCCACAAAATGCATTTTTCAGACTTTCTCTTAACACACTGATGATGGCGCATGATCTTTCAGAATAGTGTAGTAAGTTGGCAATAGAGAGGAGAGGAGAGGACAAAGAAGAGGGAGAGGAGAGAAGATGACAAAGGAAGAGGAGAGGGAGAGGAGAGAAGATGACAAAGGAAGAGGAGAGGGAGAGGAGAGAGACGTTTTGAAGACAACTTACATTGCTGATTAGCAGTTAGTCCTAAAATGTCCTTTTTTCTCTGCTTGACTTTCAAAGTACATGTGAACATCTCCACAAATTTTTATTTTCTGCCTGCCTGTGCAAAATGAATAGCCACCTTTAGATACTTGTATGTATTTGTACAATTTGTATCAGTCAATTGAAAATAAAAGGCACATTTTTTTTCCTGTTCTTTTATGGTGTTCTGTATGACTACTATCTGCGCATTTCTCCACTGTAGGGTACACTAAACTGATAGACATGCCTTGCTTCTGAAAGTGCTCTGGCTGCTCTCTAATGGCAGGTGGCCAACTGGCCAAACAGAAAGCAGTTTCACAGCTGAAGATCTCAGAGTCTGCTCAGCTGTAACGAGTGCCCTATTCCACCCATGTAGATGAGATGAATCAGGATCAGAAGTTTCACAGCGCATTTAACACCACTAATGTTGGTACAAGAAACTAAAAAAGAACAGAGACTTCAAAAATATTCTCCTTATTCAGTTACCAGTTGTGGCAGATCATAAATGTACATCAATCAATGCAAAGGAATGATTTTTTTTTTTTAACTTGGTGGATACATGCTATTTAGGGAATCCTGAGGGAAATTCCTGGAACAAATCGTTACAATTATGTTTTGTAGAAAACTGAAACCCACTTGTAGTGAGATCAGAATATCAACAGAATAGGTGGTGGTACAAGACATCTCTCTGATATTCAGTTCTCTGCATGACACTGGTTAACATCCCAACTGAATGGTTTGATACATCTGAAGAACCTGTTGTAATAGAAAAGACAGGGATATTTTCCTGGTTTGGGGAAAAATGTTCCTGAGATGGCCCAAGAGGGTACCTCAAAAGACTGAGAAATGCATTCTACAGTTATGTTGTATGGAATGTCTTTTAAACCTTCAGAAATAAATATGTGCAAAGAGTAACAGGGGAATCTATTGAAGCAAAAATGCAAGTTTCTAAGGTAGTTTTCCTTTCAGAAAAAGGTTAAAGATATACGTAAACAGCAAGTTATAGGGAAACTGCAACAGTGGAATTACAGTAAACAGAAAGAGGCAATGCCTAGATCAGGGGAAAGGAATTGTAACCTTTTACTCTCACTTACTTTGGGCTTATGTCTTTGTGGCAAGAAGGTGCTATATCCTTAGATGCCCAGTGTGAAATACATCATTTTTCTACATCATGTGTATGTGGCCAGAGACACAAGCTTGCTCTGCTGCATGCCCAGAAAGGCGACATTTACAGAACTGTGGTTGTACTCAGGCTGAGGTAATAAATTCTTCTGAGGGACAAAATATGTTACCTCTGACCTGATGGTCTGATAACACGGTCATGTGGTTTTTAGACTGACACAGGGTCATGTCTCATCAGGTGAGAGCGTAGCTGGGGATCTATGGCTGCCTGAAATATGCGCTTGTCTGTCTGCTCAGGGGAGGGTTGACAGTGGAAGGAACAGTCTCCAGGCTTGCTGGTTCTTCCAAGGGAGTGAAGCTGGACTGATCTCACTGAAATTACTGAATAACTGGAAGTGAACAGCGCAGTGTTCCATTTAGAAAGCTATCGCTGTAGAAAATGTCTGTTTCATTTAAAAGAATAATAAAGGGCATCTCACAATTTTTCAGACTCTCGAGACTGTATTTATGGCTTTTCTGTGGTTTATACTGGTGTATTCATAATTAGTTTTGCAATGAGGGCTTCTCCAGGCAATCCACATTTTTAAGCATAGATAATTCACCATGCACAGTACACACCAGGTAATAAGATGCAACACAATTGCCATAATTCTGTGTTAAAAAAAATTATTAATGCTCACTGGATACATCCTGAGCTCTAACATGTCTTCCAAAATTAACTATTATATTTTCTTTTGCTTTTTTTACACATATTTGATGTTAAGATGAATCATAAATTTACTGTCATTAGAAATGAAAGTAAACAACACTGTAAAAGCTACATCACTGCTGCCTGAATCTTCAAGGATAACTCCAAAAGTCTCAGTAGCAGCATCATTCTGTCTTCTAAATTGCTGACATGAAACATATCTGATACCAGTTGAAGTTCAATTTGTTAGCGGCATTCTTGCAAAAGTGTTTTGTGTGCAGAGAATTCGCTCTTTCATTTGTGTATGAACACAGATCATTTGCCTGTGAAGTCCTTGTTGAAGGGTATAATCACAGAAAAAATGAAATTAACTAGGTGAGTTCTCTTAGCCAAATTTATTCCATGGATGTGACTGCTGAGAGCATCACAACTTTATAAATCTTTTTTCATTGCTTTAGTTCAGGAAAAATAATTTTTAATACTTCCACACAACACCAGAGTCCTCATTCTTGAGAAGTTGTTCTTTTCTAGAGAACATGCAATGTGATGAAACTGTCAGTGCTCAGGTAGTGATCTAAAAATGAACACAGGTTGCCATAGCTTGTTTTTACATAGAAAGCAAAACAAAGTTTGGTTACCTTTCAGCAGCAGAACTGTATTAGAACTGCAGCAGGGAAAGCCAGGTAGATGTAAAATCAACTGTGAGTTTTGATAATCTTGAAACAACCTAGTCCATTTTGATTGTTTGATTCCCAGATGTAGAGGCCTATGACTGATTTTATAAAGAGGCCTCAGGAGGAGGGTCTTGCTAGAATTTGCAGTGCTCTTCCAGCAAACCGTAAAAGCGTGAGAATACCAAGAGAATAAGGCAAGCAAGATTTGTCACTTTATGAAATGAAGCCCAATACTGAGGCATGACAGTACTCAGCTCTGAAACAGATTGATGATGTAATATTGTAGTACTGTGCAAGAATGCTGCAATAAGTTATTATTGTGCAGAAAGTTAAATATGCTAATGTTTATCACTGTAAATTTAACAGATGTAGGCAAGAGACCTATTAGCCCTACCCGAACAGCTATTAAACAGGATTTGTTGAAATACCCTATATAATAAATAGCAGTGTCTAGAGTGTCTAGATAGCAACTATAAGAGTGCTACTAAAACTTAGAGCTTTTCTGTGGGAAGCATGTTCCTGCGTGGGAGAAAAAGCCCTTGGAAGGTGGGGAAAATCCTGTGATAAGGGCAAAAAAGAAAGGAACAGCTAATGAAAAGATTTGCTGAAGAGCTAAGAGGAAAATTATAGTGGAAAAGGAGAAGGGAAGAATTTTTTCCATTTAAAAAAAGAGAAATCCACCCCCAAAAAAACCCAAAACAACCATGAAACAACAGCAAAAAAAAAAAAACCAAGACAGACTAGAGAGAAGATTCTGAGGAGAAATGAGGCCAGTGTACAGAAGACTGTCTGAGAGGATGGGAACAGAAGGAAAAAATATCTGCAGACAGAAGGCAGAGCAGAAGGGAAAGGACTGAAGATACAAACCACTATCAGGAAGAGGCAGATCTGTGTGACTGGGGACTCCTTGTTAAGAAAAACTGACAAACCTGTCATCAGACCAACCTCAGAAAATGGAGTGGTGTGCTGTCTGTCAGAGTCACAACCACAGTGGCTGGGGTTGAAATGATCCAGAGGGAGGGATCCATGTGTAACATTGCCATATTTTCACAGTGATGAGTACAGGATGACGTGACAGAATGGGAAAGGCAAGACTTCTTTTATAAAAATGATGGATATGTGATCCTCAGAACAGTCATGGTTTCTAGGTGTGATCTGAGATAATGAAGGATTAGTATTATATACAACTGCTGATGCTCAGTCACTGGGATTCACTGAAAACTTCTTGAAGGGTGACTATTCTGGAAAATCCTGGATGCACAGAAGTTGCTTTAGGTGAAAGAACATGAGCTTTAGAAAACATCTTTTTTCTTTTTTTTTATTTTTTGCCAAATGAGGGTGATAATCTGAAGTTCCTGCTTCTTCTACAGCATTTAAGCAGGATAGAGTTGTATATGCAGCAATGCAGGCTTTTCCCAAGCTGGGAAAGCCTGACTAAGCAAGGAAACATGGTCAGCAAGTAGCCCAACCATGGCAGTGGATGCTTTGGTAGAGCCCTAAGGGTAATGGTACTGAAAAAGTGTCCTCTCCTGAGAAATGTACTTCTATCTCCCTGTGAGTTGATAACCCTAGTAAGTGCAAGTGCAGGTACTACAATTTGAGTGTGCTGTGTGCCATATGCCTGTTGTGAGATGCCCCATTTCATTCCCAGGAAGAAGTTCCACTTAAACACAGTGAAAATAATTGTACTTTTTGAAGCCAGAAATAATGGCATTGACTTTGAGTCCAAACAGTTTAGACTGATATTTTCTGTCCTGGATAAAAGAGGAAAATGATGGAAGCTGAAAGACAATAATAAAGGAAATGTTAAGACAAGAACATGCAAGAAAATTTAAAGCCATTTGTAAGGGAGTTTGGCTGCTAGATTTGGGTGTAGAGTTGTTTTGCTGGAGTACATAAAAGCTGTGCTCTCTCTCCATGTGTGCTTTTGTCTAAATATTTCACAAAGAGAAGGGTTGTTTCCTGCCAGACATTTGCTGACTATCTTGAAGGGATTCGACAGCAATTCACTATGCCATCTTTGCTATTGACCAGAGGCTTCCTGGGTGGTAAGTCCGGCTTACACTGTGTTTGACTGCTGGTTAGTTAGTTGAGCTAACATCTGAACTACTTTTGATGATTTCTGATTCACAATTTTCACTCCTTGTGGTCAAAAAAAGTTGTTGGGTTTCCTTTTGTTGTTTTTGGTTTTTTTGTTTTTGGTTTTGTTGTTTTTTTTTGGGGGGGTGGGTTTGTTATTTTTTGGTTTTTTTGGAGGGGGAAGTTGGTGCTTTTTTTTTTGCTTTGGTTTCTATTTTGGCTGGTTTTGTTTTTTTTTTCTTTTTCTTGTGTTTGTTTTGGGGTTTTGGTTTTTTTCATCATTATTCTGCTTGTGCCAGGCTGTTTTTTGCCTTAGCCCCATTTATTGCCAAGATGAGAAATAGCAGCTTTAAACGTGCCATATGCCAACCTCCTGACAGAAGACAGGTCTGCATCAGGAACCACAGGAAGCTTAAGATCTGTTGACCTAAAATAAATCTAATAGAGACAGCACTGACTGCACCTCTATTGATGTTTTACTTCAGATCTCCTGCTGTGTCTCAGCTTGGTTCATATTGTGCATGAATTAGAATACTTTCTGGGGGAAACTAAACTATATCTTCACTTCAGGTGAGGGCCCAAATGTCTTCCAGCCTTTCCTGAATATATGTGGGTACATTTGTCCCTCAGGCATCTATGAACTGCAGGAAGTGTCATAGAGGGGATCAAATTAAATGTAGTTTGAAGAAAAAATTCTGAATTACTTGCAGTGTAAATGTAGCAAAACACTTGCTAATGTAGGCATTGCTGTATGCTAGACAGTAGAGTGAACCTCATATGGTACTGGGAATTGAGTTACGTGGGCCTTGTACAGCCTCTGATTAATTCCAGACCAGGGGGAATTAAGGGCTGTATTTGTGCTTCTCAGAACACTCTAGTGGTCACCTTCCATGCTTTGCTTTCAGTTTCCTAAGGAGCAAAACCCAGGGGATGTGTTTGGGGTGGGGCATGCTAGGTAATTGTGACCATGCCAGAGCTAGCAGGTGACTGCAGTGCCCTGTGATTCTCGTATTGAATTCTACATACAAATTTCTCCTTGGCCTGCAATAAATCTGCATCTATGTACAGTGAAGTATAAGGCTGTCCATGATGGGATGTTTTTCTCCTATCAATATCTCTAAGGTTCTTTTTACCCTATCCCAGAACTATTACTGATTCATAATCTACAGCATTTGTCCTGAATGTGCATGACCTGAATACTAAGCCTATGGAGGATCAGATACCAGCTGCTGTCGTGCTTAGTTAAGGGATTTAGTCCTAAATCTGTCTCAGTTAAGTGTCCAAACCAGTAGGTTAATCTGGAAAGTTTCCTTCTTGTTCTCATTTACCACAAAAGTAATCCTGAACCTGAGCAATGTCTTCAATAAGATGCTTTCCCACGCGAATTTAAACTCTGACAGGCTAGTTATTTCCCAAGAGGCAGTTCCAACCCATCTCTGCTCAGGGCAAACACCTGATACCACTCAAACACTACTCCCATTTCCAGCGGCTTCATGCTAAACTAAACCCTGCTAGACTCACGTGCCAGTTACAGTATAGTATCTTTAAAAGAACATTCCTTTTAAACATACCTTTCATCCCTTTATCGTTTAAAACATCCCTTAGAAATATCCCTTTTCTGGTGTTTTATGTATTCTCCTCTTCTCCTCTGGCTATTAAATGTAGCTTTTTTTAATATTTTTTCTTTTTTTTTTTTTTTTACAATGGCGTCACCATTACAGCCCTTTCCTGGATTTGTGATAATTTTACCTTCAAGAACCTTCAGGGTTTTTTCATGGTTTTTCAGTACTGCCTTTCATAAAGCATTCATGTTGTTCTTGTTTTCTTAATTAGCAGAACTATAGGGCTAGATGTATGTTTTTCTGGTTCTACTCTTTTCTGTACTGCATGAACCAGAACACTTCCAGCAGCAACTCATTTTTTATTCTGTGCCTACAACTGCCATTAAATCTTTACCTTTTGGCCAATACACAGGGCCACAGTGAATTATTTCTGCTGAAAGGGAAATTGCTAATCTGGCTCAGGTAATTCTCTGCCACAATCTTTTAATGTTTAAAAGACTATGCATGGATTTCTGAATGTGATAGAAGCTGTTTACTCTTTTCTTGTGCTAGACAATACTGATGGGAATAAGGCATATCCATACAGCGTTTGGCTGCACTCAGTTTAAAAGGACCTCCATCTCAGCTGAGTTAAACATAAATTTTACTCTATGTGCTCCCTGCGAAAGCTTCTGTTGTGCTATATTCATCGGTTTTATCTTTATTTCTGGCAGAAATTCTGTTCCATGGCATTTTTTAAATACCATATTTGTTAAGAGTGGCTCTAAATTCAACGCTTGTGGTACCTGTTTTGGTTTAACAGTCTATGCTGGACATGCTTGAGATTGCCTGACATCCTGTTATGTGCCATCTGCCACAAAAGATCTGGGAACAAACCCTGAGTTTGTAGAATTTTCCAAAAAGATTTCTGGGTGGAAGAAGAGGACGCCTCCAGGGCCACCCTAACTCAGGAGTTCTGTACACTTTGTGCACTTTTCCTTATCCATGATGTGTGAATTTCTATTTGGAAGGATGCTATCTGGTATGGGAACTGTGATTGTTCCTGTGTTTGAAATGATGCTCCATGAGCACTTATGGGTCTAATTTTGAATACATCATACTAACTTAAAAAAGGAGAACTTATACAAGTATGAGCTAAGGTTATTTTTAGCAGAGTTCTGAATTAAAAAGAAAGTGTGTATTGCCTGAACATTCACTGGATTCAAGTTACAATGAAGTGAACTTAAAGAACTATACCCATAGTCTGATTTGTACCTCCTGTGTAAAGATTGTTCATAATTTGGTACTGAAAAGCCCTTCAGAGCTAATTGTCTCAGAAGAATGGTAAAAGTTGCATCATTTTGATGAGACAATTTCTTACCTGCTTGTTAATGCCTCTCATCATACTGTTTACAAATATGAAGTTGTACAAATCTGATATGCAGGTCTAACCTACTGCTATAATCATCTAGAAGTATTCTTTTCCAGCTAGAGGGAAGAGAGATTAACTCATTTTGTGCGCTTGTGAGTTTAGGAATAAGTTTTTTGATGCATAAGCCTGCAGGTTTCCACTGGAGCTTTGTGAATGCAACAGCAGGTTCTGATCCCTTAAACTTATTTTGAGGCCCACATTAGCCTATAAAATATAAGCTAAAGTTGAAAATAAAGTTTTAATTAGCAGTTATCACTTGTGAGACTGCTGCTGACAGCGCCTGGCTTGTTAAAATGAGTCATTATTTGTGAAACAGTTATTAAAGTAATTCTCTGTCAGAAAGATTGGATGTGTCCCTCTTCACCCATTTCTCAACACATTTCACTACTGCCTTCCCAGTCCGCACTGTTTTCTTCTTCCACACCCACATGTGGTCATCATTGCTTTTTGATATATCCTTCATAACAGCTACAGACTCATGTCACCTCATTCCCAGTCTTTTCAGTGGAATAAGTTTGTTTGTTTGTTTGTTTGTTTGAAGAATGGAGAGGGATAGGCAGGTATTTGGTGATGTGATACTTTGAAACCCTTTGTCTCACCTTAGGTAGGCAGGAAACTGCGTCAGCTGAATGTTAAGTAGGTTGGACAAGCTGAGTACAGCAGAATATTGTGGCTCTGCTGAAGAATCTAAGGACTTGTGTGTACAGTCTCAGTATTTAGGTTCCAGTAATCTCCAAACAAAAGTATAATGCTAAAGACTGAATTGTACTAGGCTACAGTGCTACAGACCTGTATAGTCCACAAGAGAATACAGATGGAAAAGAGAATACAGTGTGAAAAATGTTTTATTTGGTTTAAATAGTTACACAGGTAAACTCACTTTGGATGCACTTAAGCAACTGGTTCAGAACACCCTGATGAGCATTTTACTGCCAGGAAACTGGCTATTGCGAGCGGTGTCTCTTTTAGTTGGCTAGTCTGTAACACCTCATCAAACCTCAATGAATACCCAGTTTGGACTGATGCTGAATGTCATGATGCAGATGAGCTGGGCTGGGAGATGAGCACCAGCACCCTCTAGTATTGCATGGTCTGGCTTATTTTGCATACTGAAGGTGCCTCACAGGCCACTTCTGTGTCTTACCAAGGGTCATACTTGAAAGAGGCCTTTCTTGTTCAGACAGTATTACTTCAGTATCTTGCAATAATAATGACTGTTGCCAAATAGACACAAGTAACCTAGCTTCCCTTCATTTTCTTTCTGTAAAGTACCTTATGCATGACAAATTACTTGGACCTGGTTATAAAAGTACACAGGACATGTAGTGGTTAAATTAAAATGAAATTACATAAAGCTAAGTTTCTTCCTCATGTCATAGCTGAATTGCATAAACAAATTGGTCCTAGGCCACTGTGTCTGCGCGTACAAGAATTAGGCTCAATCCAATACCCCATGAAATGAATAGAGAGACTGGCTCCAATGGCCTTCAGTCAATCTCATCTTGCAGACAGCTGAATGGTAAAAAGAATTTGGTAATTCCTGATGATTTACTGTTCTGTAATAAATGAGTATTATTTTATTTTGGGAAAAATAGAAGGAAAGGGAGGGAGGGGGCAGGGGACAATCTGATTTTACTGCAGGAGAAAGCAAATAGAGGAAGGAGTTTATAAAAGATTGTGCTGGCAAAAATAAATTTTCTCCTTTTACAAATCATGCCGTTTGAATAGCTACCATCCATTTCAGTGAATTAAGCTACTTTGATTAATTACAGCAGGTTTCTCAGAATATTTCATACAGTGTTTTGCTGATCAGTGATAAAGATTGTCAAAAATACCATTTGCCAAGTGTGTTATATTATAGCCTGACACTTGTGTGCTGTTTTAAAAAATCATCCTGTCACAGGACGATGCTAATGACTTAACCTAAAGCTTGCCAGTTTGTGAAACCTTGGTGTTTAATCTAGGTAAATTTGCTTGTTTATATAGCTGTGTAATCAATGTGTGCAGGAGACTTATGGTCCTATGCAACTATTAGCTCTACTTTACATAAATATTACGTTTTATCAATGAACCAATGCATCACTTTATACGGGAAGGTATCACGGAGAGAAATTTAGAATTTTACTGAGAACTTTCTGCTGTATTTTCATGGCATATTGGATGTTTATAGGATATAGTATAATTTTCCATAAAGCTTCATGAGTCATCATAGCAAATAATTGGTTTCATACAAATAAGAAATGATGTGGCTTGGGAAATTTGAGCTTTCTCAGCTATTACTAGTTTGTGTACTTTGAAGAAAATTGTTTCTGATTGGATATATCTTAAAACTGTAGTTCTGTTCTATATATGTCACTTGTGGATGAATGCAATAACCATGTTTTTAGAAGTTGTTGATATGGGTCCTGAAAGGATATGTTTCTGTACACTTAACCATAGGAACAGGAAACCACAAAAAGGAGCATAAGAGAAAAATATGATAGGGAAGGGGTTCTCCGGGGGGGGGGTTTGGGGGGGGGGTGGCACAGAGTAAGGGAGGGGAGTGAGTGAGCGGCTGTGTGGTTCTGGGTTCCCAGCTGGGCTTAAACAGTCTTTCAGTGTAAATTGTTAGTTGCTACTGAGATCTACATTGAAGCTTTTTCAGTTCTAATTTAGAATATAAAAAAAAGATCAACTAGTCTTCACTTCTGCATAATATCTAGACATATTTATACACTTGAAGACATAGAAGACAATACTTCTATTTGTGAGGTAATAGTCTGAGAAAAGAAAAAAATTACTGGGAGTGGATGAATTGTTTTTGCAGATAGAAAATTTATTAAAACTGCAGCTTACTAAAGGAACAGAACTTCCTACATGTTTGGGTAAAGTTGGTGAATAGATGACCCTAAAATGAAAGAAGTAGATAATAAGATCGAAAAAAAAAAAAGTGAAAAATATTCTGCTTGCATGCTTTCTAAATGAAACAATTTAACATTTCATTTTGAAACAGTTTCAATTTGAGAAAGACTCTATCTTCTGAGAAATTGAATTTTTAAAAGGAAATGAAACAAAATTATAAAACATAAATTCTTTGAGGATGATGCAAATTAGAAACTTTTCTTCTTTGTGGAGAAAGGAATAGGAGGATTGGTAGGGTACAGGTAGGAAACATTCATGACTCTATCAATCAACTTTGCTTATGTCCTCTGTTATGCATGCAGCCTTAGAAAGATATCCTGTGGTTGAAATTATAGTTGTGTTACAGCTGTGGGAGTTCTGTCATGAATTTGAAAGGATCCATGATTTTATTCTCAATCTTTATGTCCTTAAGAAGCATTTCTGCACTTATAAAATATAGAGAGAGAAAAAATGGGAGTTAGAAAGGCAAAGACATGAAAGTAAGTCTTTTTGAGATGTGTGGATGCGGAGGATGTTCTTCAAAAACAGTTGGAGCTGGACATATACCCTTTCCATTTCTCCTGTGTTTCTCCCTAGTAATGCTCCCTCTTGATTCATTCTTTCTTTCATATTTTGCTGCAAGAAAGAACATTCAGTAAGTGCTGCAGTGAAAATTGCCAAAAATATTCATGAAGTACTGTATTTCTGCAGCTGCATAAAACATAGTAAAAGGAAGTGGCCCACAACATGTTCTCTCTTTTTAATTACCCCATGCACCCACCAGCTATTTAAAGGTAGTAATGGCCAATGGACTAGGAAAGCTTTTCTAATACATTCTAGAAATAGGATGTTACTCGGACAACATAAATGAAACCGTGCTCTTAGGAATGTCTTCAAATCTCTATTTAGGATTAACTTATTAACCGCTTTCAGAAAAAGGCATGAGCCAGTCTGAAAAACACATTCAGTGATGGACACAAGAAAACTTCTGACAACTTCCGTACCTGGTAGGTACTATTACAAATATTGTAAAAGTTAAACTTTAAGTGTTCACTAATTTTGTGTCATTTTGTTTATAGTTCTTTTTGGGTGGATATTTGCACACTTATGACCTCTCACTGTGTGTGAGAATGGGACACCAGGCCATCTGCACAGGTTTCACATAGAAATACATGTTTCTTCATGCAAAAACCTTGAGCCAAAAATCCAAAAAATAGATTTAAAATCCTTCAGTCTATGCATTTAGTATCAATCATATTATTTCTTCATCTCAACAAGGCTTTTTTTTCCTGCAACTTTTTCCAACTGTGAGTAGAATGCAGATTCAACAATGATTGTTTCTAAGTGGTTTAAAATACTTCAAACATGAATTATTTGCATTCAAAGTCTCGATCTTTGTTCTCAAGACCTTAAAAATGCCAAGAAAAGCAGAACTTCTTGTCATTTGTTTTCACCCACACGCATTAGTAACATTCCATTTCCAGAAAGTAATTCTGATTCAGCTTCTTTTAATTGAAGAACAGGCAATTTCTTCTGCAATTTTCATCACTTGCTATTTGTGAATTAAGGGACTTGACAGCCCCCTATAAAGGTTAGACAATCCTGGACATTTTTAAAAATGACCTGTCCTTAAAATGTCTCATTATTGCATTTTTATAGTTTCAAGGGTTATGATGATGATAGAAATAATAACTTGCTATACATATTATGCAACTTTAAAATGAATCATAGCATGACCTACCATGAAGCCGCCACAGGAAGAGACTTTTCAATTCTCAAAAAACTTTGCATCAAAAAATAACATCTAGATAAGAAAAAAAAGCCTTGGAAAAGAGCCTATTTTTTCATGTGGTCTATTGAGTTGCAACCAGCTTCCTCCAGAAATAATCATGCAGTTTTTGTAAAAAACAAAACTTGTAGCATTGCAGATGAAGCTTTAGAAAAGTAGAGATTTGAGTTATTTTTGTCTGTTTTCAAAAGAGATTGAAATTTTAAAATAAAATACGGCTATATTCACAAACTGCAAAGACCTCATGCTTTTATTATGGCTGATCTAGCCAGGTGCAGAGAGTTTGATATTGCTGAGCATCAATTTTGCCCAATGATTTACTTAAGAATTGGGTGCACAGAGTGAAGGATCAGGCCTTATGCTTGATTAATATTGTCTATGAAACACTTTCAAAATGAGCATGGCCACGTGTTTAAGAATAACTAAGGGATCTCTCACAGTGTTTTATGAGTGGCCCTGGGACAAGCTGAACTGAAGATCTTCCAATGTTCAAGCTTTGTCATTCAGATATTCTGCAGAGACTGCTGGCTTACCTGATTACACTTGTTACCCTAATCTGAAAATCGGCCTATGCCAAATCAAATTCTTCCTGAAGCAACCTGTCAGTCTCCTGGTCTCTTGCTCTTTGTACATATGTTCTGCTCCTTAGAGGATCTAATTTAACATCTCTTTTAGTAGCTATCAATGGCTGTCAGCTGTTTTTCTTTTCTCTTAAAACTGTTCCTAAATTAGCCTGTCATGTCTTCCTTGAAGAGCATATGTAACACTTGTCCTCATTCCTTCCACAATGAGAAGCCACAACTGCTGCTCAAAACTCTTATCAGAGCTGACGCCACCAAAATTATTCTGGTTAAGATTCCTCATTGTCTTAGCAGCTGTCTTAGATAGGAAAGCCTGACTTTTATTTTCAGGCAATCTCTTTTACTTAAGATTTGTATAATTTTTTTTTTTTTTCAGGTTTTGAATCCCTTTGACAGGTGAAGCAGTAAAAGAAAAATGACAGACTGTTTTTCTTCAAATAAAGATATATATGTTATTGCATTATGTGCCTTTGTTGCCATGCTTGTGGGAGGCTCTACAGAATGTATTGTATGATTTCTGGTGTTTCCTGATAGAGGGCATTAGCTCTTTAATATTCTTTCAAAAACCCGTAACTGAAGATCATTAGTTGCTGACAAGGTTGAGGCAAAACAAGAAATGTTCCATTCAGCTTGAAGAAGGTCTATTTCTCTTTCTCTCATTTCTTGTGATCTCATTTTCCCAGCTCTCTAGCCTTTAAAATTCGAGATGTTTTACTATAGTAAAACAAGAGGAAATTACTTTAGAAGTTCATATTACCTTTATAAATAAGTAAAAAATAATAATAATAAAAAAGCCCGAGTAAAGCTGAGTAAAGCTCATTTATTTTTCTTAAGTTGGTCATCCTTTACATCTCCTTTTGTGATTGACACTTGCATGTGTACAAAATGAATAAAGAGGAAACAAAGTTATTCCCACTCTGTCACAGGTTTTTTGGGTAACCTTGATCCCAGCATAGAGTACACTGCAACTAATCAGTGTGACCAAAGTTCTGCTCAGATCTGGTCTCAGGCTCCAAACCAATTCTGGAATATACTCCTTATCTAGTTTACTTTGGAAGTTACAGGAGAACATGGTCTTAAAAATATAAAAGAAGATCTTTGAGTTAGGCAGAAGTATCTAGTCTCTAATGGAGGAAAATAAAAAGGGAGTGATGTCCAATTATGTGCAGTGCATAGGAGTCAGATATTTCACAATGGCTGTCCAATGACTACTGCAGTCTTTCTTTACTGTTACTTATGGACAGTCTTTGATTCCCTTTATAGTGTTCACGGTGACACTGCAGTTCCACCTAAAAAGGAACCACACTGAGACTGGAGGATCTAATTTGTTATTTCATTGAATCAGATTCTGGAAATTGAACACAATTATTTTTCTTCACTTCACCTACATTTTTTTCTCACTCTTTTCCCTCTTTTTTTTTTTTCTTTTTTAATAGGCAGCATCACACCAGTAGAACATGGGTTTATGATTATGATTATTCTAGAAATACTGAAATTACAAATTACTGTATCTTGCCATTTTTATTCAATTTCAAACTTGATGTTTAAAAGGCTTCATAGCGCAAGATAAAATTATATCTGAAGTTGCCTTCTTTCCTAAAGAACTTCCAATTTCTAAACAGTATATGCTATTCACAAATGATCTCTTGCAATTGCCATAAATAGCTCTTATGTCTTGTTCATTTATTATCACTCAACACTGAATTCATAAAGTTTGAAACATTTAAAAGAACTATATTTTTAATATTTTCCTGAAATTAAAGATTCATAAATCTTAGATAATCTGGAGTTTCATTATGCATTCTTGACATAGAATCTGTTACTTGGAAAGGTTCTTCTCTCTTTCTTTTCTGTAGATGAAATAGCCAAGACATTTAATTAGTTTTAATATGGTGAGAATAGATAAAAGAGACAGAGCCTGTGAATTTCACATATATGCCAGTATTCTACATTTGTCTAATGTTCACGAATTTCAGTGTGAGTGGAGATGTCATCTTACATACAAACATGCCCCAAAATAACTATATTTCTTGCTAGTTGAATTGCCTCTAAGACATCGCAATGCTTGTAAATCTTGATAATGATGACCTGAAAGTTATTATCAGTAGATTCCAGATTATGAATTTTACAAAGTTACCCATGAAGTAGCTACTTCACTGTATAGCTTCAGGATTTGAGAGAAAAGAAATGAACTGCATGATGTGATTAAGACAGCTAATTAAAAGATCATCAAACTCTCTAAACCATGTGAAAAATCATTAAAAGCAAAGAGGCTGAAGAAAGATTAATTTCTTGTAAATTTTCTTTGTACAATATAGGAGGAAGCAATCACCTGGTCTGGGGAAAAAAGGGGAAAAATAAAAGCAAGTTTTTTAAAAAATGGATTGTTATGGTTCTTGAAGCCTTTGATGAATTTAATAGTGCTGGGAATCAGCTTTACTGGATCTGTAAATACTTGCATCTAGCTTATCTGGTGACTGTCATGAAAAGATTTCATGACTCATGCATGATTGATAGCCAGCTGTCATAAGAAAATAAAACATAGTGCTTTTTTGGAGTTAAATAAAGAAAAAACTTGGTTTTTTTTCATTGCCATTAATTTCAGTCAATGATGCTGTTTATTTCCCCCTTAGAAAGACAGAAACATACTGAAGTCTAAAAGCCCAGTCCAAATGATACCCAGGCATAGTCCCCAGTTTCCTGGATGGCTCTCTTATTTAAAATTGTAAGATCAATTATTCAGAGCAAACTAGAATGAAGATTGGAGGGACAAGCAAAGAAGAAAAGCCTCAAGCTGTTAAGCATTAAAATCCTGGGGGTAAGAGTGTTTGTGCTTAATAAAATATAGATATGTATGTCAGCCTGAACCAACAGTGACTGAAAACTGATACCACCTGTGACTCTAATATCAAGGCCCCGCTATGTTTCTGCTCTGCAGCCTGGGTAAAAGAGAAAGCAAATAAACAGTTGTCTTTCACTTAGTGTCAGGATTGGGATGTCTTTGGGTATGGTGTGTTCAGTGCAGAACCCATCAAAGAGTTCCTAGTAGCTCTTAAATTAAATATGTTATATTTTGTTATTCTCTTTTTCAACTCAGCTCCATCGGTAGAGGACTGTCAGTACATTTAGCAGCTTTAATTATTAGTAAAGGTAAAGAAAGACTTGGGGGATGTGGGTGGTAGAAATAGTCCTTAGGGTCTGACACATTTCTTATTTTGCTTTATTAATTTTGTGCCAATGTGAATGAGACTTCCAGTTAGCAGGATGTTTTTGTCTTTGCCGGGCTTATTTTCTCTCACTGAATCATTTGGAATGTGTTTTTTGAATTTCAGGCAAAAGTCACAGAACTACACATTAGCTAGGCAGCTAGATTAAATAGGGTTTGAGTTACAGTGCATTAATCTGTTCTGGATAAATCTTGAATGGTGTGATTGAGAAATTCAATAAAAAAAGAGATACAACCAATTTAAGTAATACGTGAAGCCACAGGACTCATGAGAATTGAAGGAATCTGCACCAAGAACCTGCTCTGAAGAACAGGTAAAGATGGGTGGTTAAATGGGCGCCTGTTCTTCTGCATTAATGGAGTATCCCAAGAATCAGATCCTTCACCTTGACTTAAAATTGGCATACGTTCTTTGGGGTACACCTAAGTGGCTTCAGACCTGAGCTACCATCTTTGTTAGCATACTACTGTTTTAAAGAAAAAAAAATAAAAGAAGCACAGTAAATAATTAAACCCTCTTGTATTTGTACATATGAACACATAAATGTACTGAAAAACTTTGGCTATGGTTCTTGTTTAGCCTCCCCTCTTCATGCTCATTTATCTCTGCAAAAAGGAACACCACACGGATGTGAAGCAGGATAATTCTTTGAACCAATATAAATCACTGTACAGGTGATGAAAACAAAACAATATCTGAACTTAAAGGTCCTTAACTTTAATCTCACTTCTTTCAGGGTGTGGGTTTGCTGAGTTTTTTTTTTGAGGGGGTGGCAGAGAATGTAATTAGAGTCAGAGAAGACATTTTCTCTGTGGCTGGGAACGGTTAACTTGTTTTTCAAATAAATCTTTCATCTTTCTGGCTTCAGTCCACTCTGTCTTGATAATCCTACATCCTTTATTTACAGGTATAGTGAGCAGTAAATAAAGGCAACATACTGTGATTTTGTATTATAAACAAGAAAAGAAAAATAAAGCAGAAAGCAACAGGGTGGACAAGTCCATGATTTTTGGAGAAAAACTTACTTTGGATTTCACTTGTAAGGGAAAACATATCCTGACAAAAACAAGTTTCATGGAAGTGATGTGATTGCAGATAACAGAATTTATGCAAAGAAAGTTCAGAAGTGCATAATAAACAGTTTCTTCCGAGTTTTCAGCCTCCTTTCCTCATATAGAAAAGACCTGGATACTTCTTATTTATAGACTTTAAAGAAGAATATAAATCTCTGAAAAATGGAGTTGTGAAAGAAGGGGGCAGAAAACCAGTCCAAAAATGTATTCATGAACACACAAAAAAAAAAAAATTAAAAATGAGTTTGTAATTTACTGCAGCTCAAAGGCAGCAATAACAAATACACTGGAAATTTACCCATTTTATGCATCTATTTTGTTTGTTTTACTACTCTGTTGTTCATAAAAAGAGCATTTATTTCAGCAACTGTCATGTCACTTGGCATTTATGTGATCTTTGAGCTATGTGTGAAAATGCACTTTTTTTCCAGTTCCAGTTTTTATTGAAAAGTTATTTATTTTATAAAATGGTAACCAGGTGATTTGTTCTCCTGTTTAACTAGTTTTCCTATTCTATTTTTATTTTGTTCGTTCTTATCACTTGAGTATCAGAGTTATAAATAATTTGGGTTTGTTTTCCACACCCTGGTTCTTACTATTGTTCTTGCATTTCAACCACTGTGTGCTGCTGTCTTAATTCCACTTAACCACTAACTGGGAGATTAAACAGCATACTTTTCTATTTTTATACATTTTCTTAGTCCTATGCTTCGCTTATGAGGTACTTTGGATTCTCTGCTCTATTTTCCTCTCAGCCATGTCTTTTGGCAATTTGGTCCATAGTTTCTCTTTGCTATTGTTATGAACTCCCATGTGTGCATTGCGGATCTGCACCCAGGGGGGAGAGCTGCCCTGTGACTGACATCACTCACATCTACAATGGGGACCTCGCTTGTCCTGTACAACTTCCAGCATCAACTGTGGAATGATAGGCATCAGATGCATTAAAGAAGTAGGCAGGCAAAATGTAAGGTAATCCCTTCCTGATTAAGCACTCTCTGAGCTAAGGTCCCTGACAGTTGTTCTGGTTCTTGCCATGTCTCTACTTTGAAACATCAGTTTCAGAGGTTCTCCAGTAATCACCTAGAGGGAGTGAATATTATTAGATAACCTCCTGAGAGACTCACTGTAGTTTCCAGGAGGCATTCTGTTCATAGCTCCACCTCCAAAGATGACAACCAAAAGGGAACTAGAAGATTAATTAACTGCACAGAACATTTAAAATTTAAAAGGAGAAATAATTTAAAGGCAGCTTTAAAGGCAGAGAGTTTGAATTTGCTCAGCTGCAACCATCTATTAATAAACCTCCGTTTCTAGCAAAAAAACCTTCCTGCATTTACTCAACTATTAAATGAACATGCAGGTCACATTTTTTATCTGCTTTTTTCTTGTTGCTGTCAGCATAAATGGCCTTTCTTCTTTAAGAAGGTTGGCATAAAATGGAGGCTGTTTATTTCTAACCACAGACTTTACCTGTGACAAGGCTGTATTACTTCTTCTTGGTTTAAAACTTATCACAGAATAAGTGTCTACTCAATGGCTCTTGATGAGAAAATCTCATCTGTTGCCTTGGCAGTTTCAGTGTATTTAGAAGCTGAGAACCCAGATGTGAGTTCGCATTGTGCTTGTTTATGACTAACACAATATGCAGGGCCACTCAGTCCTGTAAACTATTCAAGGCTTTTCCCTTGCTTGAGATAATTTAGCTGCAGTGTCTTTCCTGGGCTCCACACTTTGTCCTGACACTGTGTAGAATTTATAAGGAAGAGGTAATGCTGGAACGAAACCTAATTTTGTGAAAATGAGTGAGAATTGCTGTCTTCTGAGCATCAGTTCTGAGACAAAGAGGGCCAGCTGCCTCAGTGAGAAGTGCCCACCTGTGCCATAGGTATTTTTACAGCTGCATTCTTATTCCCATGGAAAAGCCTTTTGTATTCACTTGTGGTACTACTGTGTCAGATGTCTGCAAACTGAACAGCAACTGCATTACTATCTGTGCTGTAAGGACACCCTGATTGCTGGCCCATAAAATAATAACTGGAAAGCCATAAGAAACCCTCAGAGCGATCTGCTTATCTGAGAGACATTCATAAAATCTGTGTTTCTATCTACATGCAGCAGAACCTTTGATGCTGAAGGAGATTCCAGGCATAGGTATGATGCCCCGATAATCAGTCATGTTTGCCTTGCAGCTAATGCCATTTTTGGTGCATGTGTTTTCAGAAATATTTGTTCTAAACAGTGCTGCCAAATAACAGTTCTCCCTTGCCTCAGAATTTAGGGGGAAAACCAGAGTGCTTCTGAGAAAAACATAAAAACACAGCCTCTGCTAGCTCTTAACATTGCTTTATTAAGCGTGGTATTCTGCATCCAGCAGTAGCTAATGCCGCATGCTTGGAGCAAAGGCAAACCCCACAATTTGTGCAAATCCATAAAATAAGGGAAGTATTCCTCACAGAGCCTGCAGCCATCAGTTTATTCCCTGAAGCATGAGATTTGATTATATGTTTGTTTCTTGGGGAGAAAAGCTGTGAGTATTTAAGCTTTTCAGGCTGGAGATCATGCATTAGATTAACCTGGAGGAATCTGAGGCCCATGTAGAACAGATTGTGGAATTCCCTTGGCAGAAATGAGCAAAGCGCCATTACTAACATGCTGTCATATTGTTAACTGGAGCTGAATGACAAATTCATAGGAAATCTTGCTTCTATTTCTGCTCTTGAGCTATCAGTGAGAAGCTTGTGCTTTCTTCTGGGTGTAAGTAGCAACCTTATTTCCCACATAGTTTCTAAACTTGTGTTGTGTTTGCAAACAGTACAATGTTGTATGAGTAGTAGCTGGGATTAAAGAGCTGGGTCACCTGGCACTGCTTGCATCTCTGCCTGTGTACTGCATCCAAGGGCTGGAAAAGCAACTGTTTTGGCTCTGTTCACTCTTTTCTACCATTTTCCATTCTAAGCAGTACAAGGGAGTGCTTTCATTTTTTACTAGGCTTTTTTGTTTGTTTGCTCTGAATCTATGTGATATGTGCCAAGAAAACCAAAGCAGACACTACCATCACATATAGTTTGAGACTGGTCCAAGCTTTGTGAGAAATATTCATCTAGAGAAGGCAGGTAGAAAAAAAGAAAAAAGCCATGATTTGAACTGTTACCCTGTGGCTTGTGAGCAACTTCAGAAAGGTCAAAGAAACTGCAAGGAGATTTGGGTTTGTACCAAAGATGAATTCAGGTATTGCCAGGCCCAGGAGCGGGAAGAACAGAGAGGCAATTTAAAATGCTCCCCACCACCACTAATAGGCTCCTACTTGGTGCATATTCTTCAGTCATCCTGCAGCATCCACCTGGGCTTATTTATGGACTATGGGTAGCCAGTTAGTTACACTTATACTCAGCTCAGACACACAACCTGTTTAGTCTGGTCACTTATCAGATCCCCTGGATTGGAGAACGTGCTAAATGAGAAGCTGAGTGCCCTTGTAGCAGCATTGTCCTGGTTAATTCACTCTTTGGTACTTAAGTGAGTCGGGAAATCAAAGTCCAACTCAAAACCTTTCTATGACCAAAAGCTCTTTCCTTCCATCAAGTTTTGGACAAAAAAAAAAAAACACCATGTATTTTTTTCCTTCATATAGTTCTCTGTGCTGTGAAAGACAGGAGGTCCTGCCGTACTTTATTCAAAAGTGGAAAGGGTCTTTTACCTTCTAGTGGGAGATAAGGATGGTGAACAATTCTTAATTCCTCCTAGGATAAAATTTCATGGCAAGCCTTCTAGTGATCCACCTGCTTTGGCAATAACAACATAAAGGATTGCCAGGTTCAACTGACACTCACATCTAATACAGAGCAGCTGTGTTGCCTTGTGGGTGTAGTTTAGTCTCTGTTTTGACCTACAGCAAGAACATTCAGACTAGGAGTGCCACCCTTACTTCAGCTTGGAAGTAGCACTAAGCATTGCCTCCAAACTATCACTATCCACTACTACAGACCCTGCTGTTTTCTCCTAGCTGCACAGAAAGGAGTGGTGGCTGCATGGGACTCAGGTTGTGGGATAAGATTGAGGAGCATCTGCTTCCGGAGATATGATCTCAGAGTCCTGCTTATTGCAATGGCAAGTGGACCTGGCTTGTTGCTTGGGATTGATGACCTTTTACCTGTCATCTCGCATTTCTCTGATGGTCATTGGTTTGCTGCTGGAGTCTGTCACCATCACCCGACCCACTCTGCTCACCTTGCTCAAGTACAGTGCCCTGGTCAGAGAGCTCATATCCTTCTAGATTGTCCATTATGGATTTTACTGCTGTAGTCTGTACCTATAACAGCAATGAGCAACTTAGAAAGAAACCCATCTTTCAGTCTCACTTGCAAAATATAATCAATATTTCTGATTTCAGGGGTATTGCGCATTGAGAGAGAAAATTATAAGTGAAAATGTATTATTTCCAAGTCATAAGTCATGATATTTCATGTCTTCCATTTAGTCCAATTTTTTAGCATTACATGACAGACTTGTTAATCAGCTGGTTGTTATGTTCTTGAAAACATTAAAAAAGCTTATGTATGTATTGATTTGAATTGGAGCTTGTATACAAAATAGTGTAAGAAAATTGAATTAATAAAAAAACTATTCAGCAAGAAGTAATTTTGTGCTCTCTGGAACAATGAAATTTACTGCCGAATATAACCATAAAAAGTCAAATTGTAGGAAAAAGCCAAGTTTTTATGGGTGATTCCTGCTTTCCAAAAGCATGTCATTTTCCATTTCTGAAAAGCTTAAGTCCCTAACTGATTCTGGGCGCTAAGTTGATGCAGAATAGTTCCTTCATGTCCATTTTCAGCCATTGAGTCCCTACAGAAGGCTGTCCTCTGTAATATTTAGTTTCCTATTTTCAAATATCTTACCCTCAAAATTTATATTCTTTTATGAGAAAAGATAAAAACTGATTGCTGTTGAAACATTTTCATAATAACAAAACCCATAATTTAGTCAAAAAAAGCCTGCCATCCTACTGCAGCACTTGCAGCCCAAATACTGTAGAAGATGGAATACAAAAGGCAAAGTAACCTTATTGAGAGGTGATGCTGTTCTTGTTGTTACTCTGAAGTTCTTAAAAATTGCCTAACCTTTAACATTTTAGAGGGCTTTTAGCAATAATCTTAACAGAACTGTTCCCAAACATTTTCAGGCTGCCAGCACAGTTGAATTCAATTTCTGAATGCAGATTTTCATTTCCTTGGATCCAGGATGAAAACCAGGTGGTCTCCTTACAGTTTGACATTTCCCTACACCTTTCTGTAGTAAGATTGTTTGCCAGCCTATAGTGCAAAAACTGCAAAAAATTGGGTAATATCTCCCAGTGCAGCTGTACCTCCTAAACTGTATTTAAATTTATGAGAACCACAGAGGAGTATCAGATAACAAGTGCCATCTTCTAGATCACTGTTTTCGTGTCCTCCTTTCCTGCTCCTCCAGCCATTCAGCAAAATGCACCACCTTAGGCACACAGCTGGGATTACATTTCAAGGTCTCCTTTAAAACATTTTTTTTCTTTTTCTCCCCCAACCAATTTACAGGTTTTAAGCCTTAATTCCTCTTCTGCTTGTTCATTAAGAGAGCTGCTCTCTCTTTACTCACACTGTGATCTGTCCCAAATTCAAACTAACAAATCAAGTCAGCATTTTGACAGAAGTGACATAGATGGATTTTTCACATGTAGTATTCTCAGAATTCAGGTGTGTCTTTCACATGACATTGTTTGGTATTGCATTCCCTGAAACGATAAAGAATAAGTGCATTGTTTCAATCCCAGATTCTTCCCCTGAGCTGGACTGGGGAACAGAAAAGTCTCTGCATGGAAATTGTCAGGCAAAGAGATCTTTTTTTAAAAAAAATCTTTTACTTTTAGCTATATCACTTCTTGAATCAAAGTTCATTGTGCAACATAGCTGAAAGGGAGATATTGTTGGCCAGAACACTTCAAAACAGTACTGCCACTAAAAGACTTCATCTTGGAAAACTACAGCCTCTCAAGCACTCATTTCCCTCTCCTCAATTTATTGTGTTTTCCATCATGACTGCTAAATATTAGATGGAGAATGTACTTCTTACTATCAAAGCTTATTTCTCTCTCCAAGAAGCCAGCTTTCTTTGTGCATTACTGTACTTTAGTACATAAGCATGAATCATCAAAGTATTGCTTTAACTTGTTGAATTGTAATTTGGAAATTGAAGAAACAGAGCCCAGTAGGCATTTTTAAAAGATATTAGTGTGCTGATGTCTCTGATCTGAGTAGCTAGTCAAAATCCTAGCTAGTTCTTCTTGGGAGGAGAAAGTGATAATACAAGCCAAGTATTTTTCCTGGTGCTGATTACTTCCAGCGTACACAAGAGGTCTAGCTTCTCCTGAGGCAGAAGGAACAACAGTAGGTGGCTTCCCTGTTCACAGTTTCCAAGCCTTTTTCCAGCTACCTTACTTCACAAAGGATCCTAATTGCTTCATCCATTTAGCCTGAATGAAAGGTGAAGAATTTTCCAAAGCTTTAACAAGGTCTGTGATTGCCTGTAGATGACAGACAAGTATGAAGGCAGCCTTCAGCACCTTCCCACACAGAAACCCACCAGAGGCTGGGCAGGATGAGGGTCTGTGCAGACATAAACCAGATGAGAGCAGACCCCTCACCCTGAGGCTTTAAAATAGGTGCTCAGGTGCTCAGGTGCCTCTAGCAAAAAAAAAACCCAAATCTGTACAAAAGGGTACTGACGACTAGAGCTACATTAGAAAGGATTAGGTATCTAATTTCTTGGTTTAAGATGAGTATAAGTTTATTTTCATAATTTCGGTATTTGGATTAATGGGTCTTAAGAGGAAATTAAATATCACAGGATTTTGAACACTTCCTGCAAGGTGGATATGTATTTCTAAACCAAATAATACACTTGCAGGAGACCTACACTTTTCCAATTATTACTTGTCAACATTGACATTTTGTAAATAGCCATTTATGAACCAAATGCTTATTTATCTTAAGTAATATGTTATAGGGTCAAATTTGGAAATTCATCCCTTTTCAGGAAAACATATGGTATATATTAATTTCCTACTGCTGCGGGGGATTGTACTGCATATTTATGGCTAAGCATATGCTCAAGAATTTTTTTTGAATGGGCATGTATATACAATCACACTTATACTATTTGCTGATTTAGAGTTCATGTAAAAACTGAATTGTGTCATAATAATGTCATATTACTAGCTGAAATGAACCTCATGCCACCCTATGAGTATATTTTGAGTTATTATAGTGAAAATTATTTTACCCAGAGCTTACAACAACAACCATATTGCAAACTATTCTAAGGAAATATGTAAAAAGCAATCTTGATTCTCTTCTGTGCCTGTGTTAAGTATTACATTTTTAAATAGCATCAAAGTGCCAGTATCACCCACAGCAGAACCAGTGATCAGAGCACATGATTCACATTTACCACCATCTCTTGGAATCAGTGATCAGAGCACATGCTTCACATTTACCACCACCTCTTCTTTCCAAAGTCTGATTTCAGTCTACAGACAATATTGAACTTCCCTTGTTCTATCCATGGAGCCCTTGTACCACTCAGCAACACTGGCTCACAAAACTCTCCTAGATTTGTCAACATCAGTTCCATTTGCCCCTCTGAGTTTCTAGTCAAGAAACAAAATTGATGGTGCCTTTAATTACCAAATGAATGCCAGACAGAGCTAATTCTAACTTAGGAACATTTTATACTTATTTTGCAGTTTTTCAAATGTTTAGAGAAAATTAAGGCCAATGACTAGGCAGGATTGTACTTTTTTTTTCCCTGGGAAGAACAAAATATAGAAACATTTTTCTTAATGCTCATTGAGGTTGTAAGATGTTTTGTAAAACAGATAACCTGCAAAAATGTGGGAATGCATATTACTGTCACCTATATGAGTCATTGACAAGCAATAGAACAGAGCTTAATTTTGCTCAAGTAAGTATTGCTCCCACCTTCCTTTACAGTAATGAGTAATTAAGTCTATTAGGCCAGCTTCCCAAAACCTCCCCAGAAATAAGGAGTGTTAAGATGACAGTTCATATGGCTTACGCTGTTTATTACTCTCTGTAACAATCTAGGCAATTTCCTGCTCTCTATACCTGATACATATAGTCTAACTCAAACCCCTTACAGTCAGAAACAAGGGCAAATGGCATAGAGAGACAGCAGCATAGCCAGGAATCAAACCCTGGAAAGACCAAAGTAAGAACCAATTTTCAAGTAATACCATCTCCTGACATTTCATTTTTTCCCTTGTATAGAGAGGAGCAACAGAACAACCAGAAGATGAAATAAAGACATATATGTGTTACAAGACACCACAGTGTATGACTTGGGTCTGAGATTTATTAGATACAGCAAGGCTTAACGTAGCCAGTTTTATGCACTTGTCTTGATTTTTGTGAACTAACATTTTACTTTTTTCACTTAGATCTAGTTGCACATTCAGAAATGGAGAACTTCCTTTCAAAAAACAGTTTATTATACATGCTGGTAAACTAATTCAGTGTCAAAAAATTGCGGCATATACTAGAAATCATGCTTTAAAATTCCAGATCAGCTCTAATCCTGAATTGTATCCATTGCAATTCCTTATCAGATCTGATTGGTTGTTTTAAACCTTTTGAACAAATGACAAAGTAAACCATATTGATGACAGAGAGATGTTATACCTTAGAGAAAACAAAGCTGAATAACGCAATGAGAACTAAAGAATACTTGCAGACTGAATTGCCAGGACTGAATTTCCAGATGTGAGGATGAATATAGATTTGGCCTGTGGTATTAGTTGGGATAACCCAAATGTGATAGGGAAAATACTGAGTACTCTAGAGGAAGTATGTGTGCTTATGAGGGGAAAAAACTCCACTAATGGCAAGGAATTCCATTTATGCTGTGTGTAGACAATAATTTTAGGCACCATAAACAACAGTTTCTTGGAACAGTCATTTCAAAAAGCTACAAGAGGAAAGCTACAAAAGTAAAGCTACTCTTGATTAAGTCCTGAACAACAGGTAGAAACAAATACAAGGCATAGTCACAAAAAAGTTTCTCTAACATCAGTATAAAAATATATTCAAATTCAACATCCTTATAGGAAAAGATAAAATGGTGATTAGGTTACAAGGGACTTAACAGGAGTGTGGAAAAGCATGAAATTCTTATAGGTGGCATGAAGATTTTTTGAGACATGACTGAAAAAACAGAGTAAATATATATTGCTTATCAAAAAAGAAGATTCTGAAAAGACCAGGTAAAATCAAAATTATAATCAAAATTCTAGCATTATTAACCACAGAGACTGTTGGAAGTAAAAGGCATTCCTAAGAAAAAAAATAAGGATGCTTGTCCAAATGAGAAAGTTAGAAAGGAGCATAAATACTCTCTAATTAAACATAAGGCTGCAATAGGGCAGGCCAAAAATGATTTTGAGGTAGAACTCAGGAAAAATATTATCAAAACCTAAGAAGTCTCTCAAAACCAACAAATACAGGGATTTTGCCAGCATGTACAAGTGATTCCTAGTTGAGGTATAAAGAAACACAAAAGTAAGGCTATCTCAAAAAAGCTAGATGAATTCTTTGTGCTAGCATTTGCTGAAAAAAGAGCTCATGGGAGGTTTCCACATTGAAATTCATCTTCACAGGGCTTGAATTTAAGAAATTGTTTCAAGTTGAAGACTCCTTTACTAAATCTTAAGTGCAAACTGATAAAAGAGATTACTTTTTTTTCCTTCTAAAAATACTCCCGTCTCTGTATAAGATATGTTTCCACACTGGAAAATTTTTGAAGCTACAAAAAAAAAATTATGGCAGAAAACAGAGAGAACAGAAAGAACACAGAGAAATTACATAGTTGAGAACATGCTTTTTTTTTTTTTTTAGAGATGTCACTTATTCATGAATGTTAGCATTAACTGAGGGCAGGAATTAGTTAAAGGGCAGGAATTCAAAAGATCTGGATTTAAGATAATCCTTTCACTCACTAAACACTTAAGGAAATTAAGTTGTAAGTAGACAAGAGAGACTGTCACTTGGATTAAAACTTAGATAATGGACATATATTTACTGTTGATTCAAAAGAGATTAACAAGAAAAACCAAAATGGACTAAATATTTTTGGCTTCAAAAACTCTAAAAAGAAAAGTTGCTAACAGCACGGACACTGTGGAGGTATTCAGAAAGATGGTACTGTGTGAAATTATAAATCGGCTTATCAGAAAAAAGCAGGAGTGTTTTTTCCACATAAAACATCATTAAGAGAATGAAATAAAACTTTTGGACACTGAAAATGTGCAGAAACTCAGAAAGGAACAAAGCAAATTCACAAAGACCAAAGAAAAAATTCATCAAAGTGCATTATAAAGAAAAGTCTAGATTGCATACAGATTGAATCTTTGGATTATGGACATCTGGAATCACACATTGCTGGGTGACATACCAGGGATTTTCCAGCATCTGATTGTCTAATACTTCTATGTTTGGTAGACCTATGTTTTATCTTGCCATGTATGGCTATTTTTAGTCTACTGCTTCCCAATGGATATTTTTTGCCTAGTCAGGTTGTACAATGGTAATACATTTTGTCTTGACAAAAGATGGAACATATTTTAAGATATCACTTTCATAACATTATGAATAATTGTGATATTCCTGTCTATTGCAATTACCCATGATGAATAGCTATTGAAGATGCCTTTTAAGTTATAATTCAGTTTGTATAACTTTCATGTGATGTTCTATCTGTGCTCAGGAAAAGGTCTTCCTTAATTATTTATGGTTAATGTCAGGATCTTCATCAATGTAATTTTTTTCTCCTGGTCACTGCAACTCAATTAGATCTCACAAACTGAATTTGTGGTGTTCAGATTATATCAAATGGTAGTAGAGCGTGAAATGTAGGCAAGTACATTTCATGACATTTCTTATATTCTTTTACCTTATATTGTTTTAATGAACCACTTTAGAAAGTACAGATGTCCATTTTCTATTTTTTGTCCAATCTTTCTTTATTAGAATTGATCTTCTTTAGTTGACCTACACTGCTTTCTCTTTTACGAGCATTCTCAGCTAAACATTCACACTACATGAGAGGTATGGAATTTTTATTTATACATTTTCAAATTGTATAATCTGATACGAATTTAAAAGAGGTTCAAAGCATGGTGATATGGACTTTGCAGCACTCTTGGCTGCAGATCTACTTTAGATACAAAATATTCTATTGAAACACCAGATTTTGCATACACCTATTGTATGAGGTAGATTTATGTGGCTCAGGCTCCCAAGTACTTTGTAGGGAATGGAACCTAAATTTCACACTGAAATTCCTGGCATGCAGGATTTTGATAATAGTATCATTTGCCACTAGTCTGAATGGAAAATAAAAACTACAAAATAGCAAATAGCTAAATCCCAAAATTGCCACTTTTGCAAATGCATCTCACCCATTTAAAGGGAAACTCTGTCATATGTAGTCTACCAGATTAAAATAAATCAGTGCAGTGATGAGGGTTTCTTTTAGTGCATCAAGGTTTAAACTGTGGTAGCACAACTGCTGCAACATAAATTCCCTCTCCATTGAGGCTGGAAACCCCTGAGAGTGGGAATGAGCCAGACCATTATCTGACACTAAAAACCTTCTGATCACTCATCACAAGTGTTCTGAATTGCTTGATTTGAGCTTCCTACCACAGCAATTGGGGTTTGCATTTCTAGCATGAAAAGTTAGATTTGTAAACTTTGAAATACATCACCCTGAGTTGAGCAAGGGCTAGAAAGAAGCTGTCACTTCCCAGGTAAGAGCAAGAAAAAACTTCTGTGAGATGAGTTGGACTAATCTGTGAATCTGGATTTTGCAAAGGTATTTCCCTGCAGTGTAGACCAAGGAAAGAGTTGCAAAGATTGTTTGGCACCTCAGCCACAGGTTCCTTCCAAGTCTGTATATGTGCTTTTAGGCATCTTGTTTTAAGTTCTATATAAGCTTAGTGGTCTAGTTAGGAGCTATGGGTTTTATGAGATATAGTGACAGCGAAAGTTCATATTTGGGATATGTAAGTCTTTCTATAGATCTAGATTTTGATCAAAGTGTCCTAAAGGATGATATATGGGAAAGTGCATGCGCAAAATAGATTGTGCAGAGGACCTCATCTAAAATTGTCTATTTCTATCCAGAGATATGTCAGCTGAGGGTCACCCTGGAAGCTGAAAAACATCGGAGAAAAGCCTGCTCTGTAACTCAAAGTCTCTTAAATCAGACTGACACCTTTAGAAAAGTGTTGCAGGTAATGAACACCTTTCAGAAGCCAGGCCATTGCTATCCTTTTGTTTAACGCTGGTAAACATAGGAATGTGCTTCCACATGTGAACGTAACTTATTTCTCTCCAAGTGTGGTGATTTCATCTGTTCTAGTTAGGGCATCTTTTCTACAATGATGCTTATGAGGTTTACTATAGCTAAGTACAGTTGAAAAAGGTTTTCCATCCTTTTCTGAGTAAAAAGTCAGTTGAAACTGACTTATGTGCTTAACAAATGCCATATTGCTGAGTGGTGAGAGATGATAACCTTCTGGGAAGGTAAGCAAAAGATCCAAAAAACAAGGAGCTATAATCTGTCTGTTTCCTGATAAAATGTGAATTAGAAATACAATATTGTGGCAACATAGAAAATAATAAAGATTGCAATTCAGCAATTTAACTTGCTCATTTAAGTGAGTTACTACATTTGTGAAATACATGAACTAATTCTGAAGAGGAAAAATATTTTAAGTGTTGACATGATGTGAATTTAAGTGGACACTGAAACTGGAAATGTTTGAGACCTTTTTATGGACTAAAAGAGGACACTTTTGCTTCATTTCCTATGATGCAAATTTAAGTCCAGAATAACACAGCTGAATTTCAATGTTGTATTTTTGAACCTGTTTCCCAAATCTCTGGCAGTGATCTGTCACATGGAAGCTTGCAGTACTTTATCTTGTTCATGAAATTGGTATACTATGCATTTAAAAGAAAACTGGACCTGAGGATGCCTGCAAACCTCATTTTAGAGGCAAAAAGTGTGAACAAAAGGTTTGCAAATATACATAACAGTCTGAGAGGAAGAAACACTGGGAGTTGGACATCAAACCGTATAACACTAGATTTCCTAGGCTAAGGTGTTAGAATAGAGATTTGAGTATAAAGTTCTCAATTTTCAGCTCTCCTGTAGTGTGACAACAGTCAATGCTTGAGTGGTAGCCGTGAAGGCTATATGGAATTAGCAGAAATTAAGTGAAGTTAAAATTAAAAAGACAACAAAACAAAACAAAGAAAACCAAAACACAGCAGCTCATCATTTAACTTAAAATGTCGCCAGTTAAAAAAATATAAAAAAAAGCCATAATCAGGATAAAGATAAGAGATAGGATTCTGAAACTGTGCTTTATAAAGTCCCAAACTTAGAAGGAGTAGAGAGAGCACTGATAAATAACCTTTCATCTATCATGGCTTGCAGCTGAGAAGCCACTCCACACATACTGTGCACTTTTTGCACAGATTTACTGCGCCTTCTGTATTATGTGACACATTTACTCAGTGGCTGCTACTAAAGGTTAAAGGCTCGGTCACAATCTTCATGTTAAATATGGTGCAAACACTAACTTGTTATTCATGGGTCATGAGAGTGTCTCAGGGCCACCTTTCTACAGGCTTCTATATATTGTCTTTAAATTTATGTCTGCTAGGTTGCAGGAACCCAGTTCCAGTGTCACCAAACAGTAGAGACCATGAATAACAAGGAAATTCCACACATTTAAAAAAATTTGCCCTCTAAACAAAGATCAAAAGCCATAAATAAATTGTCCTGTAGAGAATAATCTAGAGCTATCAGAGTCTGGGGAATCTCTGCCATCTTTCTTCTTTATTATCACAAGGCAATTGCCTGAAGATAAGATCAAAGCTGTCTACTCTGATTCTTCTTATTGTATAATTATTAACACTGGCTAATACAAGCCATTATCCAACCTCACAGAGTGGTCTGTCAATCAAAACACAAGCTGAAAGCCAGAAACAACTACAAAATGCATATCTGGTCATAAATGATTTATCATTCTGTAAAATACTGGCTTCACAATGTCTGTGCCATAGGCAAGGCCAAAGAAGCCTTTCTGAGCCAGCTGAACTGCTTGGGACGCACATGAGCCAGCATGGCTCACAGAGCAGCCACCAGCAAAAGAAACATCCTGTGATGAAAATCTGCAGCTTCTGCCCTCATGACCAGCAACTTCTGTTTTTCTGCTGCAAGAAGTCTGATTCATTTCCATTGCTTTTCTTCCAGTTCTCCTGCATCCTTCCACATGCTCTTTAATCCTGCAAACAGGAGCCCGTGCCAGATGGCTACTGCTTCTTCAAAGAGATTCACAACTGCCTTCCACTCAGTGTGACACTCCCACAGGTCTTCATTTTCCCTGCCAGCTTTCACAAAATGTGTATACAATACACTTAAAATCTCCACCTTAATTTAATTTTGACCCAAACTGTTTGGGAGGTTCAAAAGTTCTGTAAAGCCTGAGGGAGATCCTGCTTTCCAAGCCCAGTCATTCTGTCAGAGTTCTTTTTACAGCTCCACTCTCCAACGAGTGGGTTCAGTCAAGAATTAATGCAAGAGGGTAAAGAAAGTTTAATTTGAGAGGCGAAGAGGAATCAGAGTAGCATGGAGAATGGTAACTGCTTTGATAAAACCAAGAGGTCTTCCTAGCTGTGACTCCTTAAGAATGTGAGTGACTTCAGGATTCTAAGGAGAAATTTAGGTTTTTATTAGATCAATACCTACAACGGGCAAAAAAGCAAGTTATTTGGGGCATAATTTTATAGGTCTGAAATATAAGCAGCCAACTTCATAACTAAATACAAGCTGAGTATGATTATATATAGCTTAATTGGTGTTAACCAATTTTAATCAATTGGTATTCTGCTTCTTTAGTGAAGTGGGAAAGAGGGAACTTTGATTTTCCTGCAGAGTAAGATACACCAAATAGTGTCAGAATTTACTGGAGCAGAAAATGACAGTTTTGTCTGCTTCAAGGCTTGTCATTTTTTAAACTGTATCAATTAGTTTAACAGAAGCTATAAATCTTTGTCCAGCGTAGGAACTGAAATACAATGAAAGGTATGACGAAACACACAGTTTAACATGGATATTTCTCCAGCCTATCACATCCCTTGAGATTCATGTTGATGACACTTAGCATTTTCATCTCACTTATCTCCAAAACCACTTAATTAGATACTGTTTGTGAAAACAGTTAGTGATGTGTTTGAACTCAGGAGGAAAAGGTTGTAGGTTTAAATGGAATATGAAATAAAAAAGCCACTGTAACTTTGCAGAGGATCAGTTGAAACCATGGGACCACTGTCATGTGGCTCAACACCATTCCCAAGGCAGAGGTCTATGCATCCCCGCTGCTCTATCACATGAAGGGCAAATCACCCTGTCCACCATACCATCATGTCCTTCCTAAAAAGCTTATATACATCCATGGCAGCACTCTGGTTGTGTAAGGTATCCCACCACACATCTGTAATAGAGATTGCAGCTCTCTTAACTGCATGCAGATCTCTAAATCCTCCTGTTCATTCCCCATTCTCTAGTGCCAGAAGTCACAGCCTCCCAGCTTTCACCACTGGAGAAGTCTCTGTTTCCCAGCCTGATAGGCACAGGTTCTGCCTGCCCCTCCTTCAGCACACTTTAGGGTTTGGGCTGATGAAGCTGCAGATTCTCAGAGAAGATCTAGTCTCTTTTTTGGCATCCCTGATGCTGTGCAACCTTGTGACCTCCCACAGCTTCTTTGTGCAGCTCTTACACAGACCCTCCCCAGCACACCTCCCACCAGCAAGGAGCCCACCTCCTTGGCTCCAGTCCCAGTGAGAGGCTGCAGGCATCTCAGCAGCCCCAGCCCTAATGGGCTGCATCCTCCCTCTGGAGTTTGGTCTGGGTTCAGGCCTCTACTGCACCAGGGTAGACAGCGGAGAACAATTGATAAGCATGTGTATGTTGTCCTCAATTTCTGGCCCCTTTCTGTGTGGCATCTCATATAAGCTGTTGTATCTCCTGCTTGTAGAAACCATGACTAGAAGCTACAGCTGTGAGTGGGCAGAAGAGGGGAAAGCTATTCTCCAGCCCTCTGCAGCCTGAGAGGAGCAGAGCCTGCATCCCAAGAGCAAGCAGGCTGTAAGGGAGAAAAAAGAAAGAAACATTGCTGACACTTTTATAATAGGCCAATGATTAGAATCTAATCACAGGAAGATTCAGATTTCAATTTTTGCATTTTATATGTGACAGCAAACCAAAAATTACAAAAATTACACCCTGATTAAAAGCCAGGGTGAGGCCCAACCCTGGCAAGGGAGTTAGGTTTAAAATAGATCTAATGCACTGTTTCCTGTCTCTCCATGAATTCAAAGGTCTGTAGTCAAAATCAGAGAAACTGGACATTGTAAGTGCACTATCTGACTCAGAACTAAAATGCTACCAAAGAAAAACAATTATTTCAGCTTAGGAAAATGACACAACTCCACTCTGACACAGCTGCAGACTTATAAGAAAGTTAATGAGAGTGACTTTGAATCTGTTTAGAGTACCTACTACTTTCAACTAGAAGGAAAAATGTTTCTGAGAGCATCCAAAGTGGATGCTAGTCTAGTGACTTTTTTTGCATAATAAGATCAAACAAACAACAACAACAACAACAAAAAACATCCTCCAGAGACAGCTGGTAATTAGAAAATTCTCCTAAACTGGTTCATTAAGCCATTTGCAGGCCAAGAACAAATTCTGAGCAGAGAAAAAGAAATTACAGTCTGTGTTTTAAATGTTATTACATGTTCTAACTGTCATTATGACCAGCTAAAGGAGCTAATGGTGTTAGAATTAGTGCCTACATCTCTGTGGGAAAAGCAAGCTCAGACAGGGCTCATTATACCATAAGTGGAATGGCCATTTGTTAGCTATCGACTGCGATTCCAGCTATCTGGAGACTGCTGTGTTGTCAGAGGCAGCATGGATTTCTTGTCCTCTCTAAAAGCTCTTGACAGTTACTGGATGTGGTATTCTCATCACAAAAGCCATGTGGAATAGGGGGACTGGCCTTCCCTGGTACAAAATATATGCACATCTCAGGGAATGAAGCTTGCAGATCTATAGATGTTTCTGAAGGAGGTGGCCAGGCAGTAATAGATCCATCCTTAACAGACTTGCTATAAGCACACATATAATTAAGTGTGCATACACATACATTTAAAATACATATTTACAAATACACATATATAATAACATGCATATATATATACACATATAAACATATCAGTATGTGCACTTTTGTGTCTGTGTGCCTGTGCATGCATGTATATTTATGTTGGCATGTTATGGACAAAACGGATAGTGGGAATTTAATTTTCCTAATTTGAGTTGAGAAGGATAAAGAAATTGTTCCTTTCTTGCTTCAGAATGCTGTTAAATCTTCCTTTTATGGATGCTTTTCCAGTATTGTAATTAAAATGTTGAAGAGTGTACTCAGGAGTGCCTGACAAATCATGTGTATGAACCATCCCAACCTACTCTTTTCCACAAAATGTTGAGATTTCATCAGTTTCTCTTTCAGTGCGGCACAAACCCACAAACATTTCGTTAATCTGTGGATAACATAGGCTTGTTGGGTAATATAACGAATGGAAAATATCAGCTTGCTTTTGGATAATACAGCCTTCCAATGAATGATTAATGCTCTGATGCTTAAGAAGCTGCTGAGATGCAGGTGAGCCAAATTTGAGCCTTTGCTCTGTCTGCTGTAGATGGGCATGAGACTTCTGCATCCCACATAAGTGTCTTTGCTTCTAGATAATCATCTGTTCTGGGAGGGAAAAATCAGTTTCATAGTTTGCCCAGGGAAAAATATACAAAAGCTTTGCAAAAAAAAATAACATCCATAAAAGGTGGTAGTTTAGTGAGATCAATGTATTTTCTAAACTTCCAGTGTCCTGAAGCACTCTAGGAAATTTTCTGAATGGTTCCTGCCTTCTGAGGAAACAGGACATAATGATGCCCTCAGGAAATATATGCCTAAATGGCATGACCTAGCTTAAAATTTAAAACTTCAAGCCTTTCACAGCAAGGGTGTATAGACTATGGTAGGAAACTGCCCTGTGCGCATGAAGTAAGACCTGAGTGTCTTTTCACAGATCAACAGTAGACATTAGGAAGCAGAAGTGAAATGTGAAGGCCTTGGGGAGAAAAAGTTCTCACTGAGAAAGTATCCCTATAGAGACTGGTTGGTCAGATGTTCTGTATCAAAATTGCGTCTGATAGAAAACTGTGGGAGGAGGAGACAAACAGATGCCAATCCAAATAAAGCAATGTTTACCATTAAAATAGAAAATATTTTTATTTTGAAATGATGTTTTAGTGCTTGATGGGAGCTTTTGCTGATTGCCACATATTCCCTCACATTTTTTTTGACTGACACTTTCAGATGTACCTAATTAAATATCTAAGACAGGGAATAGCACAGTTCTACATTCAGGCCCTGAGTATATCCCATGGCCTTTACCTATTCATCTGATTATCACCAGGTTAGATTAAAAGGTGCTAGAAGGCTAAAAGGATGTAACAGGTGATGCATCATGATGCATCATGAACATGGGTTCAGAGCCTTGAAATGTCAGGATTTGTGGCAGTTTCTTCACAAGTTCACAACCTGTGTTGCAGGGAAGTGAACAATCCTCAAGAAGCACATCAGCCTGTGTCAGGAGAAAATCTCTTCTTGACAGTAAATCTGAGAGGTCAGTTAACCTGCCTTAGTTTAATGTCATTTTGATTTGATTACATCTGTTATTCATTTTGTCAGTCTTTAATTATAGGGGCTGAAGTTTTCCTAGGGAGGCAAGGAATGAAATGGATGTTGCGCAAATAACCCTAATTTTAGGGGTGGTGGTAGTTGATTATCTTTTACATTACAAGTTTTTCTTATAAAGAAGAATTTATATTTTGGTGGTTGCAAATAAATATGGATGGTGAATTCCATTCTCTCTGGGTAGTTTGAATAAAGAAAGGCAGAGTTGTCACAGTTCTGACCGAGGTCCATTAGCTATCTTTGAGGGTTTTCCTCATTCCGATTTTCTAGTTGCTAACCTTTACTTTCATGCTTTCATGACAATGACAGTTGTTTGATGCTGCCCTCACTTTAACTCCGCCATCACCCCCCCAATCCCAAATGGTATCTATTTCATTTGAGTTCTTCTGGCTGCACCTTTATTTTTTTTTTTTTTCAGGTGAATACTTGCAAGTCCTATATTGTTTCTCTTCCATTCCTTTTGGGAACAGGAAATAGACCGTTCTCATGGCAGGGATTTAAAGGGATGCTTCATTATGTACTGAGGAAAAACAGCTGCAAAACACTGGATCACCATGAGGCTGGTTAGTATGTTTACAGGTGTTAGCCATCAGTGAACGGCTGCTAAACTTTGCTCATAGCTGAAGATCCAGGTACAATTTCATTAAGAGATGACAGAACTTTGCCATTAAAAGTAGTAACAGTTCTGGTTACTCATGAAGAGCACAGTTGCTCCCCAGGCAGGTAAGCAAGCAGGGGAAGATCATAGAATCATAGGATTGTAGAAGAGTTAGGGTTGGAAAGGGCATTAAGATCATCTAGTTCCAACCCCCTTGCCATGGGCAGGGACACCTCACACTAAACCATGTCACCGAAGGCTCTCTTCAACCTGGCCTTGAACACTGCCAGGGATTCACAACTTCCCTGGGCAACCCATTCCAGTGCCTCACCACACTTACAGTAAAGAACTTCTTTCTTACATCCAAGCTAAACTTCCCCTGTTTAAGTTTTAACTCTTTACCCCTTGCCCTATCACTACAGTCCCTAATGAAGAGTCTCTCCCCAGCATCCTTATAGCCCCCCTTCAGATACTGGAAGGCTGCTATGAAGTCTCCATGCAGCCTTCTCTTCTCCAGGCTGAACAGCCCCAACTTT